>VNJS01009564.1:0-13594 GCA_008042575.1 Drosophila watanabei | reverse complement strand
AAACTATTTTTAGGTTAAAGTATGCGGTATAATCTTTATTAAGAACCCATTTGATTCATAAATTTGTGAATGAATTCGAAACACCTTTGCCCCAAATCGATTTGAAATGCTACTAAAAAGCGATCGTAAAGTAGCAGCTTAAATGGTTATTACTTTTCCATTCATCAAGTATTTCGAAATTGGCGGAATTACCTCGATCCCAGCCATTGGAATGCTCTGTGTGAAATGCTTGCGTGGGCGAGCGTGTAAAAAGCAAACTTAGCGGGCACAACCACCGCATCCAGTGGAGACACAAACCGCACGTACCTACCTGAAATGCCGGCAATGCAATCGAATGGAAAGCCAATGAAATATGCTTAAGGTTAGTCACTATACCATTACAATGGGGCATAAAGCAATTAGCTGGGGCATACTGGCATTAGGCATATTGCACAAAGAGAAATTAGTTTTTTTATTATTATTGCTACCGTGCCATTTAGGTGTTAAAGTTTGTATTTCATATTTATTTATTACCAAATACTTGCTATATTTATTTAAATAATATGTATACATATTTCGAAACTTTAATTATAAATAATGCAGCTAACGAGACATTTCGGGCGCTTTAAAGTTTGTAAACAAATTTTTGATCCACAGGCTGATGCTGAAACAGCCGTGTCAATCTAACCGTGTCTGTGGATTCCTTTCTACACAAACTAAATGATCAATAAGAAACTTTCAAAAAAATCCCTTTTCCATACATAGTATAATTAAAAAACTGGCCTGAACGGACAACTATACCTAATATGCTTAATAAAAACCATCTATTTAAACTATGAGAAATAAAATATAACTTTTTTGTTCTTTACCATATTTTATTTACTCGGATATATATTTGTGTTAAAAATAACTATGAAAATAAAATTTTTTTTAGGGTTTTTAGAACATTGATTTTGATTTTATAAAATTAAAGAAAGTAAAGGAACCAGTTTCTGTTACAATAAAAATAATAAGACTTACAATTGGGAAGATTTCTATATCTATATTAAAGTTAATATTCTTGCTTTCTGGTAACAACTTCTGCCAAATAATATTTACTTTAATTTAGTAATTTTTAAAATCTCTAACTTTAATTGTTTCCAATTGTTTTCTATATATTAATCCTTTTTTTCTTTCAACTTAAAGTTAATATATGTGTTGTGATCCGAAAATCTCTTTATGATCTTTACTTTACTTAATTTTTCATAACTGCGTTATATTACTTAAAATATTCTATTCAGGACACGGTGATTTGTAATTTTGCTATATAAAGCTATCCCTGCACATACACTGTTTTTTCCGTGTATGAGCAAATGTTCAAGATATCGAACATGATGACAAACGCTTTCCGAACGAAGTGGAAAAAAAGCTGATACGAAGTCAGACCGAAGCCATGTCGTGGTACATATCTAACTACGCGCCAAACGACAGGCATTCCCAATCCCGAATCCATTCGGTAGGAGACCAGAACAAGATCCCAAAAAACGAGACCGAGACCCACCACCACCACCAGCACAGGCCAAAACCAGACACAGATACTCACGCGCACAGAGGCAAGTTGGCCGGCGGCACGGCCTGTTCTCCAAGCGAATAGAAAATTTATTTGGGGACGACGCACAAAAAGCAAAGAGCGTTCCAGCCAGCCGCTTCAGTTGGAGAGCAACCTTCACAGGCAACGCACGTGTGCAAATCGGTTTCGGACTCGGTTTCGGTGTCGGTATCGTCGGTATCGCCGCACTAAAGCCGCCAAAGATCTATTCCCATCTCTGTTGGCATAAACAATTCACGTTTTCCGGGTCGCCAGCTGCAGCAGAAGCACCAGAATCTCGACAAGATGCCGGACGAAGTGCCCGCCAAAGGCAGCATATTGGGCAGTAAGTTGGCTACCAGGGGAGGAGGGCGGGTGTTCCGTTGGGGGTTGGCTTTTTGGTTGGCAGCGAAAGTGCTATTTCGAGACTGCATCCGTGGGATGCATCATCCATACGCCACACGCAGTGTGTGCAACAAGTGGGCGAGGCGGTGCCGAGTGACGAAAGTTCCTGGCAAACCGGCGAAATGCAAGGCCGAGATGAGACTTTGACCTTAAAGCCACAGCCAAAGGTCGTTCGTGTGCGTGAGTCCCAGAATTCTGCTTCCGTGTCCTTGCGACTGTGTGTGTGTGCGTACGCCATATCCTTTGGGTTTAGGTTGCTGTGGCTTTTTATAGATGCCAGCCCACGCCATTTGCTGGCATATTTGATTTGTTTTTGGCGTTTCCATATATATATATATATGTATATATATCCCGGGGACCGGTGTCCGGGCAAGGTCAAATGGAAGTCAAAGATATAAACAATATTTGCAGTTATATAGCCGCTTTGCTCATGTATCCCAAACAAACGGCGCGACATTCTTGGCAGCCTATCCCAACAAAAACTGCGAGAGTTTGCCCAGCGTTCGAATGCGTAAATAAATGGTGTTTACTTTAATCAAACTATGCGAAAATATTATTATTATGTTTGCCCACAAGCCGGCCTGTGAAATTTTTGAAATTCGCTGTCTGATTGAGTTTGTCAATAAATCAGCTTACACGAAAAATGTCTAATCAATTTCGGTCATAAAAGTTATTTCTTATCGAATGAGGCGCATAAAAGAATTAAAAACGAATCAAGGTTTACATATTTATTATAGGTCTAATAAAGGCATTGATATTTCACACATTTTTAAACTGATTGCCATAAAAGAAGTTAATTATTTAAACCCCTTCAGATTTTAAAATAAATGGTTGCAAGAAACATAGACACAGAACATAAAAACAATGAGAAACAAAAACTGTAAACTACAAATTTGTCTATAAATTTACATATTTTTTATCAAACTAGATCAACCGAATCCTTTTTTATTAATTGGTTCATGAAGTTAGAAGCATTTTAGCACTTAGAAAAATTAACTCGAACTTTATGCAAACACATGCCAGAAAAGAGTTTGTTTAATTTAGAAATTATCCAGGATCAGTCGGTCTTATGGTAGCACTTGAAAGATTACCATAAGCACTTGAGCTTTACCACTACCGAACGGGCTCCACCTAATCAAACAAGCAAACAAGAGGGGAATTTATGAATACTAACTGACTCTCTGTGAGGCAAGTTGATGGTAGTTTCCCACATTTAACCCAAAAGCAAATAAAGATTAGGAAAGAGAAAATTATACTAAAGAAGGATAGATACTCTGCGGCTAAATTTCAGCAAGAAAGTAGTCTTTAAACGAACTACAGTAACTTTCAAGTTTCGATTCTTATATCCAATTTACAAATAATTGTAGTAAAGTAAGAGAAATTTATATTTCTTTCCAATTAATTGAATATATGAAAGTACATTTAAGCTCTCGGATTTTCCCTATTAAAAGTACTACTATTAAAAATTTACAAAGTACGTATTGTAATTAATATTCCTTCCAAGTTGCCTTTTTTATGAATAGTAATATGAATTATTGGCCAGTCTTCCTAATACTGACAAAATGCCCGTCCAGTTAAAGAGTTTTTCACGACATCAATAAAATAGTCCCAGTATCGATAGAACAATTAGCAAATATAAATAATCTTGTTGCCAAAGCGAAAGGCACCCTTCTGACAGCCGTGAAAGTGAAATTCAAAATAAAGACAATAAATTTGTATCGCTGCGGGCGTTATCGCAACGTGTGCTCATAATTGCCAGACATCGGCCCGGATTACGAGTGGTCGGGAATCGGGAACTAGAATCGATGCGCGTGCGGTGGTCCCATCTGCTTACTGACCCTACCCAACCGGTCATTATCAGTCCTACCTTTACGCAAAACTCGTGTCTGGGCCCAATGAGGCCTGAACTGGCCACTGGTCAGCAGGTGATTGAGTCCTAAAATACCGGAATGGTGTCATGTCTATATCCATTTCCCGGACTCAGTGTCCGCTGGCGAAATACTTGGAATGCCTGAAGTAGAACTTCGTGAAGCAGAAGAACTAATGCCTTAGTTGGCTTAAATGGTCTTAATTAGCATTCCCCAATATCAATGCTAATTGGAATTCGTCGCAATACAATTGAATTGGCCAATCAATACGTTGATATTAATCAATTTAAGTTGACTTTACACTATGGCAATATATATATATATATTCAAAATCTTATGCAATATTCTGTCGATGTTTTTAAGTAAATATTAGAAAGCCATTGAGTTTACGAAATTGAAATAATTAATACAAAGCGGTTTGAATAAGTTTGTTTTTGTTTAAAATTTGATATATTAAAGGGAAGATTTCCAACTTATTAAATATATATATCTTAATTAAAAATCCACATTTAGTTGATCCCTAGTTAAAAATCCTCTTCTTATTTACAGAACTCGTGCCCGCCCGCTATGTCTTGGCCCTCCTGGGATCCATTGGCATGGCCATTGTCTACGGTCTGAAGGTAAATCTGAGCGTGGCCATGGTGGCTATGCTTAACCACACGGCCATAAAGGGTCACCACGACGCAGGACATGGCGCCGTCGCTGTGACACTCTCGAACGCCAGCCAAGTGACGCTGGTGGAGGAGTGCCACCCGCCGGGCGGAGCCAGCAATGCAACGGGAAAGGGGGATGACGGACCCTTCGACTGGAGCGAACCCCTGCAGGGCACCCTGCTGAGCTGCTACTTCTGGGGCTATTTGGTCTCCCAGATTCCACTGGCCCACGTGGCCGAGAACTTCTCCGCCAAGTGGGTGATGCTCTTCTCGGTGGCCATCAATGTGGTGTGCACCCTGCTGACTCCCGTGTTCACCAACCTGCACTTTGGTGGCCTGATCCTGATGCGAGTGCTTGAGGGCGTTGGAGGCGGAGCTTCCTTCCCGGCCATGCACGTGATGATCGCCTCCTGGGCCCCGCCAACTGAGCGGATGGTCATGTCCACCATCATCTATGTGGGCACATCGGCGGGCACTGCTCTCTCGATCCTGCTGGCCGGCGTCCTGTCCGCCCAGTGGGGCTGGGAGTCGGTGTTCTATGTGATGGGTGGCCTCAGCTGCATCTGGATGCTGCTCTGGATCATCTTGGTGCAGGACAATCCCAACAAGCAGCGCTTCATCAGCCCCGAGGAACGCCACATGATCACCAGCTCGCTGGGCACGGAGTCCAAGGTGGAGCACCATCCGCCGGTGCCATGGGCCAAGGTCTTCAAATCGATACCCTTCTGGGCCATCCTGATCGCACACACCTGCAGCAACTTCGGCTGGTACATGTTCCTCATCGAGATTCCCTTCTACATGAAGCAGGTGCTCAAGTTCAACGTGGCCAGCAATGCGGCGCTCAGTGCTCTCCCCTACTTCCCCATGATCATCTTCAGCATTGTCCTCGGCAAGGTCCTGGACACACTGCAGGCTAAGGGTGAGTGTGATTATTTGGGGATTTATTTAAATATATTCTAATCTTTCAGGCAAAATCAGCACCACCTTCGCTCGCAAGACCGCCACCTCGATTTGTACTTTGATCCCGGGAGTCTGTCTGCTGGTTCTCTGCTACATTGGCTGCCGTCACTATGAGGCTGTGACGGTCATGTCCGTTGGCATCGTGGCCATGGGCGCTATGTTCTCTGGTTTCCTGTCCAATCACATCGATATTGCCCCCAACTTTGCCGGCACTCTGGTGGCTCTGACCAACACGGCGGCTACTCTGCCAGGAATCGTGGTGCCCCTCTTTGTGGGTTTCGTTACCAAGGGAAACGTAAGATGAGGAGAAGCGTAAAATAGCACAAATTCGTCTTATAATTTGCAATATCCTGCAGCAAAATATTGGAGCCTGGCGTATCATCTTCGGCGTTACCATTGTCCTGTTTGCACTGGAGTTCCTGGTCTTCGTCATCTTTGGATCAGGCAGTGAGCAGTCGTGGAACAAGGCGGGTTCGCCCAAGGACCCCGAGGCCAAGGACGAGAAGACACCGCTGAAGGACATGCCAACCAAGCCCTAAGTCCACAATCTCGCTTCGATTACTCTGTCTCAATTACTCGATGAACTGCAGCTTACTCAGATGACTCTTGGACAAACTCTGGGCCTGCACCAAATGGAATGGTCGACACTGGACTGTAAATACCAATCACAAATGATAGTTTTTAGTTTGCTGTAACCCTAAGTAACCGTACACCTCTACGGATAATCACTTCAGCCCGCCTAATGTACTTAACACTCTTGATTTCAAAAGTTGTCTACAAATAAAGCGATGTCTTAGTGGAATGATTGTGTCTTTTTGAAAGCAGAGAAGGGATTTTGGGTATTACCTCTATCTCGAGACTTTTTCGTCTCTTAGTAATCAGTTCGATTGAATATTTAGAGTAAGCAAATAAAGAAGGAACAATGTATCATCACAGGTGGGCCGCTTTGTCATAAGTTTAGTTGTTGTTCGTAATTTTTTAAATAAATATTAAACAAAAAAAAAATATTTCAAATAAAATAACTTTTACATCTTTTTGCTTGAGTGATCTTTAAATTGTAACAATTGTTTTTAATTGTTTTTACCTGATTTTTATCATTGATAAATATCCCTAATAATTAGGTTTCTATATGCATTCAGTTATTTCGGAGGTTTGTTTCTAAAATCCCCGACAAAAATAAAACTGACGGTTGTACGAATATTTATTTGTGAACACTGTTGGCAAGATCTCTCCTGAAACTGCTTAAGGTTCATTTGACAAATCGTTACAACCAATCATTCTTGCATGTTCGGCCCTTAAATTATGTTCATAAATCCACAAATTTAAATTTTGCTTATATCCTCAACAAACACAAAACTGATATTTGTATCGAACTGTAGTTTGTGATCAAAGAACCATCTCAATGATAGCATATAGTCGCCAGTTGGAAACGGTAGACGCAATAACTCTGGCTTCAGATAAAATCCCTTGAGATACTGTGGGCCCTAAGTATAAAGGAAATTGAAAATTATTTTCCTTTTTTTATAAATTATGATAAGCCTACCACGTAAGGACACGTGTGGTTGATATTTGTGAATTCCTGAAAGAGACTATAAATTATTTTAGCTGGCGGGTAATAGGTCTTTCGCATAAAGCGACAGGAATCCACTTCAGAGTTAAGGAGCCACGGCTTGTAGCCATTCTCCCTCTTAAAGAGCATTCCCTGGGTTTGGACGTTATAAACAGGATGGAGAACAGTTCCGTTCATATTCATCAGGACTCTGTGCCGCGACACCGCCTTCAGGCGACACTCGTGAAATTGGAACCAGGACTTATTGTAGCTCTCGCAGACAACGTTGGTGAACTTGAAAACGACTGCAATCTGGAAAACAAGCCAAGTTATAAAATCAATTTACAGATATTTAATAACTTACACTAGAGTGATATAAGAGCACTCCAAAAAAAGCAAAATAAAATACGTTTAATCGCATTTTATAAGCTCTGAACAACCAACACAAAAGACCAGAAATTGAACACTAAAAACTAAAAATAACCTAAGCTCACATATAATAAAGCAACTAACTACATTGCCATTATTTTAGACTAATTTTCTGCCCAATCGACTTTAGATTTACAAGCACCATTGGGTCCTCTAATTAAAATCGATTTGTTATAAAAACAAACCATCATCAAAAACCGAAAACCAAAAATCACCATCAACATCATCATCATCATCATCAAAAGACCAGCCGATTTAGCTATATTTTGAATTTTTAGGCTGTAATTGAAAGGAAATTTGGAAAGACACGTTCAATATTTTTGATTCACCTGACTATAAAATTTATAAACAGGCTTAGATAAATAAATTTAAAATAATCTATTTTTTAAATCGTTTCCAACAAAAGTGACAACTCTGGTGACAGTTTTTACGGAACAGCTGAAAAACAGCTGATCAAAATTCAGTCGTATGTAGGGAATACCCCTGTTACATGTATTTAGTTGCCGGTGTTTCCTGCTGATTGTGTAAAATGTTGAAAATACGCAACATTTGCCTGCTGCAGAGGAGGTGGAAGAGCGGGGCCAAGAAGCGCTGGAATGTGCTACAGAACAAGAAGAACAACTGCGACCGGGCGCTGGAGAACTTTGACGACTTCTACGGTAGCGTCTACGGCAGTCGGTGGAAGAACATGCGGGCGGCCCTGCTCACGCGCCACAAGTACATCGCCATGGTGAACAACTTCGGAGACACGGAGCAGACCTGCAGCATGCTGGAAATGGATGGAGCCATCAACATGAAGTCCCTGATCAGTCTGGCCCAGGATCGGCAGCGCGAGAGCACTGACACTATGCCGGAGCAGGGAAAGTCGCGGCACGAAATCGAGAGCAAGCTGGATACTCTGCTGCGCAAGCAGCAGGAACGCGAGGTGGCCAGCATTTACCCGAGTGCAGGAGAGGATGGTTCGGCCACGACGATGCCGCAGACACTGAAGTACGACAATAGCCAGGAAAAGCCGACGGAGGAAGTCAACGAGCCCTTCGAGCAGAGCTTGACCAAGGCTCTTGAGGAAGACTTCAGGCTGGACGAGCATCGCTTGGTGGATCCCCAGTTTGGCACCGGCGGTTTGTACGAGTACATGCCCGCCCACAGCATCAAGGGCATGGAGGATTGGGTGGCCGAGTCGGATCACTACAAATATTACAAAACCAGCGCCGATTTCCCGCTCACCATTGAACCAGAGCCATCGTTTTACTACCCCGAGCACCTGTCCCTCTACACATATGAGATGGGCAACTGCTCGGACTTCAAGGGGCCCAAGAAGTGCCTCACCGGAGTCCTCTCCCACTACTTGATGGACGGCGCCTCCACCTTGCCACCTCTTATGCTGCAGGTGAAACCCGGTGAGCGGGTTCTTGACGCCTGTGCCTCGCCCGGAGGCAAGTCACTGCTCATGCTACAGACGCTGCACGTGGACCAGTTGGTGTGCAATGACATCCAAGAGTCCCGCTTGAACAAGCTGCGCAAGGTGCTGCAGGAGTATCTGTTCGACTACAAGGATCGGTGGGCGGGCAAGAGGCTGATCTTCAGCCAGAGCGATGCTCGCAATCTCGACCAGTACGAGCAGTTCGATAAGATACTGGTGGATGTGCCCTGCACCACCGATCGGCACGTGCTCAATGCCCAGGATAACAACATCTTCAAGCCGACGCGCATCAAGGAGCGGCTGCGCATCCCTGAACTTCAAGCGGGCATCCTGGCCAACTGCCTACGCCTGCTGCGGCCAGGTGGCAGCTTGGTCTACTCCACGTGCTCGCTGTCGCCCATTCAGAACGACGGAGTGGTGCACATGGCCATGCAGAAGGTCTTCACAGAGTTCGGCATTACGGCCACCATTAAGGATTTAAGTCAGCAAACAACGCTTTTCAGTGACATCTTCAAGTTTGAGCACCCCAAGGGACTTAAGTATGGACAGATGGTGATACCGTTTCTGCCCGCCAACTTCGGGCCAATGTACTTTAGTAAGATAACCAGAAATGAGTGATTCAGCAGCTAGACAGTGTGTAAATGTATAATAAAGACGGAACGAGTGGCAGTATGTTGAGCTGGGAGCCTCATTATAAAAGCCTACATCCTTAAAGTCAACTTATTTAAATTATAGATTTAATAAACTGCTCGAGTTACATTTGTTTATCGGTCTTCTTTTTCTTCTTACCCTTTACGGGCAAAGGACCCGGACTCTTGAAGATTGTGCTGCAAAAGGGAAACAATGGCGTTAGTGTAAGACCGGAAAAGTAAGCCCATAAGCAGTACTCACTGGCATGTGGTGCAAATCGGACTGTATTTGCAGAAAACAGAGAGGCAAACGGAGCAGACATAGCCAATGTCGATGAGTTCGCGATGACAGAAGCAGGAGGCGCGGTAGTCAACCTTCGGCGGCGGCGGCAAGACCAGCTTGTTCCGCATCTGCGGGGCGGGCAGGAAGACCCACAAGAGGTACTGCAGCAGGCCGTCCAGCTGAGTAACCTTGAGGAACTGCCCGGAGGTAATATCACAGCCCTGCTGGAGCAAGCTGAGGGTCTTGTCCAAGGCGCAGGTATCGATCACAATGTCTAGCTTCTGGGCGGTAAAGAAGACATTCATGTAGGTCATGTACTGAGACGCGCATTCGTTGCTGCCAGTCAAAACCAGGATGCGGGAGTGCATCTTGACACCAGGCGGCACGTTGCGTTGCAGCTATAGAGCGGAATATTTACATACATTAATTTATAGGAATCAAGTTGGATTATTTACTTACTCTGGAAATGTAGCAAAGCGCCATGGACATGCTGCCAGCGAGGAGACTCTCGCAGGGAGCACTAAGACGTGGAGCATTCATCAGGATGCTGCCCAGCTGCTGTTTCACCGTCTTCTCCACCAGACTGAAGGCCTCATATTGCCCATCGACCTGGCGCAATTCCACTGGACGTCTCGGTTGGGGGTATAGGAAGTTACTGTAATGGAATCCACCATTCAATATAATCCAACTCCTTTGGTGACTCTACTCACGTGGCATGGTGGGAGCAGGATAATACAGCCAACTTGTTCTGCGCTTTCTGCATAAGATGTGCATTCCCAAAGGCAATCACTGCCTCCAAGATTTGGGTGAGGTTCTGCGGGTTCTGGCGGACGATGTGCTGCGACGGATTCGTGTCCAACACGATCACCAGCAGGTCGATGCTCGCCTCGGCTATAATTACAGTCCATAATCAGTTGGTTTCCACCATTTATTTGCTTTACAAAACGCACCTTCCTTGCTCGTTGTTTGTTCCGCGTCCATTTTCGCCGGCTTATTATCGTTAGAGATGTGCGTCTATCGATGTTATTAGCTAAGTGAGCCGATATTTATATCGATTTATCATCGTTCGGCAAGATGCAAATTTAAAATAGTATGTAAGAGCTTTTCCAACCGGGAAGAAATATTGGATTTATTGAAAGCTGGTAGCAAGGCCCATTCCATTTAATTTTAATAATAATGAAGATATTGCTGAAGATCCATTCAAAGTGGTTGCAGTGCAAGGGGACTATAATATTATATTGTAAAACACAAATCGGTAGTAGGTTCAAAATTGATTACATAGATATTTGATAAAGTTTTCAATTCCAGCATGCTCGCCCATATGAATCCTTAACCTTTTGTTTTGGCAGACTCACGTATGTTGAACTTGGGAACCCGATCTTTTCTGGCCAGTATCTTGTTGGAATTATCCTCTATATTGATGGCACTAATGATCAGATTAACCCGGCGCTCAATCACGCCAATGAAAAGCTTTACATTGTGAACTGTCAAGAAGGTCTTGGTGCTAAGGACATTCAGTATGGGAGCATCGTCGCAAGCCAATTGTCTGTAAGGAAAGAGGTAACACGGTAAGTTATATTTAATATTAAGGGAAGATCCTTTAGGATGCCACCTGAAAATATCCTCTATGCCCTTGAGCAGCTGTTCTAGGCGAATGCTCAGGGTGCGCTTCCTCTCCCTAGTTTCCTCGGCCAGTTGCTCGATCCGCTCCCGTTCGGCATTCAGATAATCCAGAGCCTCGGTCTTGAGCTTTAACTCCTTTTCGGTCTGCTCCGATTTCTGCCGTTCTGTGGGTTAATATGATAAATATAAGCATTTATATTGAAATATCCTCCACTTTAATATACCAATTTCATCGGTCAATTCCTGTGTGGAGTCGTTCAAGACCTCCACCTCGTGGCTCAGCTCGTTGACATAGTTGAAGAGGGCAAAGTTCTCATCCTCCTGCCGCTTGAACTGGGCCACCAGCCGTTCGGCATCCTCCTCGCCGTACAGCAACTTGATCTTCTCGATGATATCCTTATACTCCAAGAGCTGTCGCTCGTAGTTCTCCTTCTGGTTTTGCTTCTTGTCCAGCTCGCGCTGCTCCAGCTCTGGATTCAGGCGCTTTTGGCCCTTGATATCAAAGAACTTTTGCAGTTTGGCGTCGTGTTCCAGGCGGCGCTGCATCTCGCGCATCTCCTGGATGTGCATCACCTTGTCGTTCTCGTTGCGGTCTTTCAGCACGGACAGCTTATTGCAGAGCTCCTCACGCTGATCGAAGGCCAAGGTCGACTGATCGATCAGGTCCATGATGAACTTCTTACCCTCGTTAAACTGTGTAACCATCGACTGCCACATGTCGTTGAAGTTCGCCCTGGAGTTGCGGCATTGGTTAAAAAAAGAAAAAGTACTCTTTAATTCCATTGAGACTTTCTCACCGATCCTGCAGCATGTGGTTGATGGCGTCCCGCATCTTGCTGTTTTCCGTGAGCACATCACTGCACTTCTTGTTTACCACATCCAGGCGGTTTTCCAGCTTCACGACACTCTTTTGGACTTTGCAAATCGTATCTTTGTAACAGTTGTCGGGCACCTCATTTCGCCGCAGGGCATCGATCTCCTTCTCCATTTTCCGAATATGCCCCTCCAGCTCCCACAGATTAGTCCGTTCGTTTTGGAGAACTCTTTGAAGGTCTGCCTGCTGGCCCTGCAGGTTACCCAGGTGTCTCTCCTTCTGCAAGATTTAAAATCTCTAGATAATATTTAGTTGATCTGAAGAACTCTTTGAACCCACATTAGTGTTCTTGCGGGCGTGAGTCCCTCCCTCCAGGGTCTTTATCTCCTCTTTAAGCTTCTGGTGCTCCACCTGCAGGACGTTGATCATGTGATTCTGCTTCTTGAGTCGCTTGGCCTTTTCTTCGAGCAGTCCGCGCAGATCCAGCTGGAGACCCCGATGCTGACGCTGAAGCCTCAGCAGCTCGGCTGTGGCCAGTTGGTCCAACTCGTTTTGGTCAGCCATGATTTCCGGTGAGTTAACTCAAATGCTCCGACTGATAAGGGTATGATTTTCTTTTTATTGATTGAAAAAGTAAACAGCGTTGCTGCGGGATGGTTGCTTGGTAACGGAAGTATTGTAGTTAATGCCGTAATGACCGTTGTTATCCTCTACGATATAGTCATTTAAGTTCATTATTTACCTCATGGTATAATAAAATAATTAGGGGATTCCCTATACGACTGAAAGGCTTTATTACTGAAAATATCGGCGATGCATCGCCATATAGCCGCATAGGAAACGACCAAAAAAGTCAACCAGAAACCCTATCTTTGGCCATCTTAATAGCATTTTTATTTTCCCTTCAATTATCTACAACTACTAGAACTCTTATTCGGCAATCCAATAAGAACTCTCTAGCCACACAGGCTTATTAGTTATTTAACCGATATTTTTAGCGACCTCGACTTCACTAAATGACTAAATTTATTGAATAGTTGAGTTCGGTTTAGTGATAGTTTTAGTTAATTAGGTCATTTATCCGTATAGGGAACATCTCAATTATTCATATTCTTTAAATACGTTCATAAACTAAAAATGTTAATATTATAATTTCATAATTTGAAATACCCACCGCGCTTTAAATTCCTTTCGGTCTAAGAAACTCCCACCTCTATCGATAGACGCACGAAACCTATCGGCTGATTGCTGGGCGTTTCACAAATTTTTTATTTTGGAAACAAAACAAACAGCAACAAAGGACACCACGATGCTTGTTCTGGTACTCGGCGACCTGCATATTCCGCACCGCTGCAGCAGCCTACCGGCCAAGTTCAAGAAGCTGCTGGTGCCGGGCCGCATCCACCACATCC
>VNJS01009555.1:0-55178 GCA_008042575.1 Drosophila watanabei | reverse complement strand
ACACGGAGCTTATTGACAGAGAGGCAAACATGGCATGGCACTAACTTACTCGAGACACAGTTGTGACCAAGATAATGGCTCTTTTGCATTGTTTTAGTAATTAATTGGGTTTTAAAAGATTCCTTTACAATTGATTTTAATAATAGGGTCTCTATAGGTTGATTATGATGTTTAAGCATTATAAAATACATTAGTAAATTACCCTTTTATAAGGTGAATGGTGCAAGGAAATAAAAGTTCTAAATATTAACCAAGTTCGCAACTTTCACATTCATTCAATACCCCCATATATTCACCAAATGATAAGTAACTATCTTTTTGGCGAGAGCTGTAAGAGCATCGAAGGATAACACATGCTGTGTTGTTTGCCCACGGCACAGGTAGCATCCATCGTCTTTATCCGTCTGCTGGGCAGCTGCAAAAACTGCAGCAGCAACAAAAATTGACCAGCCACTTACCTTGGCTCTCCTCTTGATTTTTACCTCCGCCTCTTCGGTTCGAGTTCCTTTGAGCCGGGTTATTTTCAGCAATTGTGCCCGGCAACCGGACAACCAACCAAACTATTACCTGCTGTAAGAATGTATCTAACAGACGCATACAGAGTGCACCTTCGTGAATTGATTCGGTTGCCGAAATTGAAGATGGATTGGATGGATGGATGGGTTGCTCGGTGGGTTACTCTGGGATGATGTACATAGTTGAGAGCAACTGACTTGCTGATGCTGTGCGGAAAAGTTATAATTGCGAAGCGACTGGATATGGAGCTCACTGCAGATGGGATGAAGAGGCCTCTCCATGGGTGGCTCCAACTTGAGTTGGGGTTCCATTCGTACAAATCAAACAATGCAATAGGCCAAGTTTTCGTATCACAGAAGTCGCTGCCCGCAGAATGGAGAGTAATTGGTTTCTTAATTTAATTATTTTTTAAATTTATTGACTAGTTTTATGGGTTTCATCGTAACTTGCACCTCGGTTAAACATGAAACTATCTTGGATCTATCTTGGTTTTTTGGAGTCATTTTTTATTTTTTTGTTATTTTAATCTTAAAATGATATACCTTTTCCACAGAAAACTCAATTTTAGAGCCTAGAAAAATGGCTAAAAGTTTAACAAGATTTATTTGTTACGTAAGTATAAGGTGTAAACCTGTTTAAAGTGATTTATTTACTAATAAATGTCTTACAAAAATCAAATAAATTTAGGCTTAAAATAATAATATCTATGATTAATTCATATCCACACCTTGTATCTGTATCTGAATGTTTAAACTTCCGGGCAACAACTGTAACTCAGGGTATCCGCAGTGTCTGTCTGTGTATGTGTGTATTCCCATTTCGCTCTGCAATATTCCGTTCCACTTGAAAACTGAATTTCGCCAGTGGCCAAGACAACAATAACAACTACAACAACTTCAAATGCAAGCGAATAACTGTGGAGGAGTGGGGTTGACAAAAAGAGAGCAACAGAGCAAAGCTCATCCATTAGTTGCCGTCACACACACACACACGCACACACACAACGCAACCTGAGATGTAGTTGTTGTTTCCATTGTTCTTGTTCCGTCTGCTTCTTCTTGCCGTTGCTCTTCCTCTTCATCGTTCTCTTCTTTGCTCTATAATCGCCGTCTGGCTGTCTGTGTGTGTGTATCTGTCATTTGGCCGCTCATTGTGTTTGCATAGGTAAGGCGAGAAAGAGAGAGCAAAATGGGGAGAGGGGGCAGAGCCAGCGAGAGAGATTGGCAGATAAACCTGCGATGAGGTTATGTTTACCACTGGACCACCTTCGCAGGTTCGCTCACACACTCACTTGTCTCTCCTCATATCCATCTCCTTCCCTCACCAAGGGACAATTGTCCATCTAAAAAGGTAATAATTTGCCTCGATGTTGAGGATACTACATCGTTAAAGGAACTCACCTTCGCTGTTGTTTTAGTTAGCTACCTGCTCTGTGCTTTGTTGACGAGTGCTCGGGATTGATGAGCCAAATTATTTTACTTTTAATGTGGGAAAAAATTCTCGAGCTCAGGAAGCGAGAGAGATGTGGAAAATTCCAGCTAACTGAAGATTGATCGATAGGCGTCAGACAGGTGTGATTAGCCTTCGATAAGTATTGCAATAATAATCGATTGCTGCACTTAGTGAAGAACAATCGCAGATATAATTATTACAAGTGGAATGAATTGATTTCGTAAGAAAAGCGTACCACGAAGCGTACCATTTCGACACCTCTAAAATATTGAGGTGTAAATTATTTGTATAATGTAATAAATGGAGCTAAGGAGTTTTGAAAGTTATTTTCTTTAAATATAAGGTGTAAGTAACCATTAAACCCAAATATTTATATATTGGAAAGAAATGACTTCCATAATCGTAGTTAACAAAGTGGCCATATGCTTATTAACATGTATGCTAATTGTGTTTATTTCCCCGTCATAATCTGATTTCTTTTTTGTTTTGTCATTCCAGGTAAATAAATCTCACAATTACGTGCAACAAAGAACGGTAGCTGAATATTTCTGGATATGTGCCTTTTGGAAGTTGGTAACAAGTTTTGCCCACAAACAACAGAACCCAAGTTTCCTAATGATTTCTGACGCAAATTATCTCTACCTAAATCTCGGGGGCCAACTGAGGTTTAACGACCTTTTGGGGTTACTTAACATTTAATTGGGGTACGAAGGGAACAGAAGAGGGGAGGAGACGGCACACTTGATGCCATAAACATAAGCACAAGTAATTGCGGCGCGTCAAGAAAGAGATTTCTAAATGATGTACTGCAGAGAACCTGCACGTGACAGACTAATTGACAAGCCAGATGATGATGTTGATCCTTGGCCGAAAGTCCTTGACGGCTTCTTATTTATTTACGAGGCAATTTTTAAAGGAGACCCCAGCGAATTGCTTCATAAAAACGTGGCCAAGACGGTAGTCGAGGAAGTGGATTAAAACTAATTTCCTACGTAATGCACACACTCGCACAGCGAGCCATAACTTGGGGACTTTGGCGGTCTGGCAGTCACTCAACTCAACTCGACTCGACTCGACAGAACTTAGCTCTCGGTTTGGCTTGGCTCGGTTCAGCCATTTGGCCCCAGAGAACGACACAAAGCAATCAAAGCGCAACCAACTGGGCGAACCGACCTGCCCGCCCTCATTTCACCCGCCTGCCTCTGCTGTCCGGTCAACGAAGCAGAACCCGCCTTGGGGGAACCCCCTTTTGTACCCACAGACAGCCGCCAAAAAGAACAGCTAGCAACAAATAGCCCCAAATGGATGTGTATGAACACTTAACACTATGGCACCAAAGATATTTGAATAAGTGAAATTTTGCATAACTTGCCATATCCATTTGGAATCCATATTTTTGATTTCTTACTTT
Source organism: Drosophila watanabei (assembly GCA_008042575.1). Taxonomy (NCBI): domain Eukaryota; kingdom Metazoa; phylum Arthropoda; class Insecta; order Diptera; family Drosophilidae; genus Drosophila; species Drosophila watanabei. The sequence continues at coordinate 51,799 of VNJS01009555.1, read as the reverse complement.
CCTTTGGGACTTAAATATCAAACTATTTATATTTCAACAATTCACGATGCTATTATTTTGACCTTTACTGTGTGGCAAAGCCAGGAGCTACCGAGGCGTATATCCAGGGGAGGAAATGTGGGTCCAGAAAGAAGATTAAGGTAGAGGGCTTTGAGAAATTACTTTTGCTACAACGTTATAATGTTGCTGCCGTCAGCTTTGACGTTTGTGGGTTAAAAAAATAATTACCCTAATATATATAGGCCCAGGAAAAGGCAAACATTAATGCACTGGCAAAAAAGCCTACAAAAATGTACCGAATTTGAAATATTTTATTATTAATTTGGTCACCAACATTTATTGATATAGGTTCAATGCTAGTATACGATTTATTTATGCCAGAAAAATGTCTAAATAAAATGTCAGACATTGATTTAATTTTGATATCATCATCATTTTGTTCCGTGTTCGGAATAAAGCCAAATGCTCGCCTCTTTCTACGCCTCGGGCTTTTATGGCTAATATAATTTGGCAATTTGATTGTTCCGAGTTAAGTCAGTGCGAAATATAAATGATTACTTCGCATGTCGTGCCAATGAACCCCAGACAATATAAAAGCCAACTGTGAGAGTTAAGTCGGCCAATTAGCACACACAGGCTCAAGGGACACACCCACATCTACTCAATGAGTGGGCATTAGCACCCTAAAAATATAATAAAATAGATCATACACAGGGATGCAGCTTAGGGAACATAAATGCTTAAATGCAAAAATAAAATTAAGTATGCCCTGGGTTTTTTTTTTTTTTTTTTTTTGGGGTTGACACCNTTTTTTTTTTTTTTTTTTTTGGGGTTGACACCACGCATGAATGAACCGATATCGGAATATATATTTTTGGCAAGCGCACAAAACCCGCAGAAATGATAAATAATAAATTTTAAAATGTTTTATTTCATTTTACCATTCGCCGCTTTTTCGCTGACTCTTAATAGGCCAACTACAACATATTTTGTGGCTGTCAGCATTTCTCACTGCTGTTTTTTCCGATTTCTGCCCACCCGCACCCACTTGACCTGACCCATTGAGAGGGCGCGCCCTTACCCAACACTGAGCTGCAATTAATTGCTGAAATCTGCCTACACACCTCGCACACCTCAGTGTGTGTGTGTGCGAGTGGAAGGTGTGAACCATTTTTAGAAGCTTAGCCAGCATTTTCCGACTGTTTGATCTGTTTCTGGCTCGTTAATAAGGTCTTATGCAGGTTTGCAAAGTTTGTAAAGACTTGCTAAATAAAGCTATTAAAGTAAAAAAAGGATACGTGAAATTAGTTTGTCCTTACTCTTAATACTATATTTATTAATAAATATATCATATATTACAGTAAAAATATATTAAAACATGAGTATTTGCATTGATAAGCTTTTAAAATCTGTTTTAAGCTTAATAGTTTGATTTTTAAGATATATGCAAAACCAAGAGTTCCCATTATGGTAGTTGAATGAAAATCAAAGTGCTTTAAGAGCCTCCGCAATAATATTCTGCAAATCCAGCTTTTCTATATTTCAATGGCTGCCTGCCTGTCGGGAGCTCGAACCCCAACCTGATAATCGGATTAGATATTCCGGTCCTAATTGGCACTCGACAAGGGCGGCAAACTGTTTGCGCCCACTCGCCGCCTGTCTTTTTGATGTTTGGCCACAAACCCTGGACAATCGCCAAGCTCAGACATGAAGTATTTTCGAGTTGTATGAGTGTGCAAACAAATAATTAATGATTTTCGCATTTATGTTGACTTATTTCTGCACACGGGGCATTGTTTGCCATCAATTCTTACACTTGCCCGCAAAATATCTAAATATTATGCTAAAGCAAACATATTTTGTAAACAGCTGCGACTGCAACTATTCGCTATGCCCGCCCCTTGCATCTTGGCCATGTTTTTGCTTCACTTTTTTTTTTGCCAGTATTTGTTAGTATTGGCACAGTTTCAACGGCGGCGCACCGACGACCACGCCCTAATTGCCTCGGAATCGCTGCCTCTTAGCTTTTTGTGTGCACCGAAATCGCTTGGGACGAGGCAATTTGTGCGAGATTCTCTGAGTTTTTGACCCACAACGCAGCACACAAAGCAGGAAAATAAACAAAATACTTGGCCGAATTATGAATTTACAAGACTCGAAATTACATCGATGCCTTTGACGGCAGGAAAGATGCGTTAATGGCGAAAAACGTGAAGGACAATCAAGATTTATTTTAGAATTTAAGAAAAACATTAGCTAAATTCGTATTTTGATGCTGAACCAACAAATGAGGATTTAATTCATTAATTAAGGTATCCTTTTATAATGTATTTAACAAAAAACGCTGAACTTTGGTAAAAAGAGCTGGAATAATGTGAATATTGTTTCGCAGCAAATTTAATTTATTAGCGAATCCATTAGCTGGATAATCATTGCTACATCGAATTGCCTGATATATGTTTCTATTTAAATACTTACTTGTTGCATATCATACATAATCACAAATGGGGGTTGCCTTGGTACAGAGTACAATAATTGACAAATTTTAGTTCGCTTTGGTTTTTGTTCAATGTTGCTGCCGCCGCTGTGTGCAACACTTTGATTTTATCGCTTAGAATTAGTTTTTATATCCCCTTTTGGCTTTTATTTGTAGTCTGACATTTCATATTTAATGTTGTTGCTGTTTGGGCAGTCAGAAAGATAATAACACCAGATTTTCTAAGACTTTGATGGGCATTCTAGTATATTGTCCTCGGGCAGGGACTTGTGTGAGTGGAATTGCTTCTTTAACTACGAGTAGAGAAAATATTAGTATTGGTCATGTTTGAAAAAACAAACATTGTAATTTATTTTAATATTTTCAAAGTACCTTAATATCTTTAATTAAAAGTTATATCCTTAAAGATTTGAAAAAAGTTCAGGTTAGCATACAGAAAAACATACATGTAAATGTAGGCTGCAAATATTCATTAAATTGAAATAGGTCTATCAAAGAAAAACACTTTCCAAGAAGTTTAGTTTATTTATATTTCTATTTATTTATATTTTTCCACAAATACAAGGATTTACTGAGAATTTGTTGGAAGGATTTTTCTGGCTAATATCTTATTTCCATAAAACCCAAAGGCATTTTCATATTTATATCAAAGCTCAGTTGGCAAGGTGATAGCTATAGAGCCTTTGAAAGGACTGGAGCAAGCCGAACTATCCTTTGACCGCCTCATCTGCCTTCAATAATACGCAGCATGTAGCCTTTGGGCCATGTTTTATTTACGTTGGCGTGTTTGGGATGTGCAACTGTACGTTGCGGCCTATCTCTGTGCGTTTGTCATATTGCATTTCGCAATTACTCCTTGTCAGCGCACATAAACTCGCTCCAACACACAACACACTCAAACACAAAATGAATGGACCAGGCTGGTCCTTTGCCAGCATCCAATTTCCAGCTCATCCTTTGTGTCCACCTGCTGTGCTGTCTGCGGCGGCCAGTGAGAGAGCGCTCAAAATATTTGCATTTATCCAGAGCACACATTTAATTAATAACCGAGCAGCGATTATCCCCTACATTTGATGGAGCGGCATATGACACTCTTGCGGTGACTCGAATTACTGATTTAAAATTCATAACTCAAGGCACGCGACATAATCAAACCCTTTTTGCTTTGTTTGCTGATGAATTGTAATTGTATCTGCATCTGCATTTGAGCTTTGTGGGAACTCAGACAGATAGAGGGTAAAGTGGACGGTTTTAGGGGGGTTTTCGAAACATCTGATCAATATTAGCCTAACCATAAACACAGTACAGATATACATGTATAAAAAAGAGTGAATCAGTCAACCGGGCATAATGACTCTGGCAGAAGTGAAGTGACATCGCCTGAGGACGGCGGACTCCACTTCAGTGTGACAATCTAATTACACGGCTCGATGTGCCCTAAGCATGGTGTCTAACCAACCGACAGGAACCCCTGTAGCCACCCCGGGGAATCCCCACATAGCACCAGAAACACCCCGCTGTTGCTGCTGACCTTTGATGTCGCTCTGTGCATATTCGAATACATCGATTGAGTGAATGATTGCTGAAAGGGCTGTCTGATACTGATTGCCCCTGCTCGCCGCTAAAGTTTCCAGTTGCTGTCCATTTTCTAATATTAAATGGATGGTGAAAAGCCGAAAGAAATGTGGTTGGAGCCGAAACACAGACAGAAATATATATATATATATATATAAAGGCCGAACAAATTTATTGTTCATTGTCGGGCAAAACACGTATTGGCCATAAAACGTACACGTCGCCGGCCAGGGCCAATCTGGCCAAAAGAATCGAGTAACGAAATCAAAATAAAATTGTCCGTTAAATTTTTTTTTTTCCTTTCCTCCAATCGAGGGAGTTGGGGATGAGTGAGGGGATGAGAGGGTTCTTTGGGTTGCCCTGCTTTTCCAAATGGGTTTTTGAAATGCCCCTCGAGTCGTTCCATTGAGCTGGGAAATATATTTAATAACTTAAAGTATAAAGGAATCGATACCGTAGTGTAATTTCAAATTGCCGCAAAATAATTGGATATAAATATTATAAAAACTGCATTCAATTGAGCGTCAAAATATTAGCAATGTCAAAGGAGTTTTATAATTAGGTTGCAGACTTTTTTACGCTTGAATATTGCCTAATTATAATACTGGATTACTTAAATAATAATGAGCAAAAATACGATGTGTTTTTAAAGATTAAAACAATCTATTAAATTTAAATTTATCATATTATCGTTTTTACAGATGGTTTCTTATATATAAGAACTAATTTTTTATTTTCTCTGTTAAAAATAAAAGCCTTTAATCTAGATGGCTTGAACCCGGAAATAAATATAATTCCCCCTAAATGCTCTCCTGACACCTTGCAATTGAATTCTTCCCCCATTTCAGATTTTTATCCGGTTAACCTTCTTTTTATGCATTTACAACCTTTTTTTTTTTGTGTTGGGTCGTGTTCCTTGGATGGCCATAAAACGCTTGCAGATACGAATTCAATTGGCCGTATCATCAATTCGCTACCGTAGACGACGGGGACACTTGATCTTTGGCCGGCAACAAAAGTATCTCTGCAGTTGATTATGCCCGGATTGACTGGCCATTTCGGGATACAATTTGGGATTCTGAGTGCCTATCGCAAATTGTGCGACAATAACAAATTAACGGCCAGGTGTGGAGCGTAGGTTCCCAGAAAGGTAAAGAGCTGGAAAGCAGGAAAGCAGGAAAGCCGGAAAGCTGAAAAGCGGGAAAGCAATGGTCATATGTTGGCTTTACCGTTGCCCGCTGGACCGGACCTGTTGTTCATGCAATTTAGACCCTTTTTTTTACGAGTTATTGCGGTGGTCGGCCAGACAGCGGTCAGGTGTTGCGGGGGTTATGCTTACGGTATGTGGTATCTCGTATCTGGTGTATCTGTGGGTTCCAGCGGGGTTCAGGCAGGGTGTTCCAGTTCGTTGACTTTCACGTGCGACGAGCGTTTGGCAGCCGTAGGTTGTTTTATTCTCTGTTTGCTCTTGTCCCCCTATATATTTTTTTTTTACGAGTTTTACCTGTGCACGCGTTGGCTTTTGTAAATGACAATTTTACCGTTTTGTTGTGGATGTCTGTCTGCCTGTCCCCAGGAACGCCTCACTTCACAATGCCCCCTCCCCACGGCGCTCTTAAGTGCTTTAGACTGCGGCAAGTGCTGTTACCTGTCGCCGAGTGCCACAAAAATCGCTAGACTGGCCAGGTAAATGTGGCTAGAATTGGCTTACAAAATATAATCAGCTGCAGTTTCGTACTTGGGAATTATTTAGGTGAAAATCGGGAATCTCACAATAAATTTATTGCAGTGACTCACAAATCAACTAGAATTATTTTGGTTCATTTGAAATCGATTTAAAAATGTATTATAAAAAAAGGTTTTTTTTAATTCTAACAATTAAAACCTAAGTTAGAGTATTTAGTCTCTTTTAAAATAGCTGAAGTGGCAACACACTGAGGTAATTGCTGGGGCCAGCAATTTGTTAGAGCCGCTTCACTGTACACTTTTTTTTTTGTCTGTAATATTATTATTCTTGTGCCTGGTGGTTGTTGTTGGTGGTGTGCATGGCAGGAAATTTGTGTTATGACTTTGCTAATGTCAAGTGCAAACAAATGTTTAAGCCAGCGCTTGCTGGCTGGAAGGGGAGCTCAAAATGTGGCAGAAGGTGAGCCAGCCAGCGGGCCAAAATGGCCATAACATTTGTTGCAATCAGCATAATCAAAACAAGAGTTGTTGAACGCAAAAGAGGCGGGAAGGCGATGGGAAACCGAGGGGAGATAATCACACCACGAAAAAGGTAAGAATAAGAGAGTGTGAAGCGGAGAATATGTTTCGGTTTCGGTCTCAAGTGTCAGGTTATTGCACGGCAGCAGGTGCTCGAAGAAGAAACGCGAAACCTGCGCACAGGGAGGAGATCATGTTCCTGCTCCTGCTCCTGCTCCTGTTCCCTCATCTGTCTGAATTCACATCCAGCTTCCAGTCCCACCTCGTTCTCTGCGGCCACTTCATCAGTCGGGGCGCATAATGATGACGCTTTGGATGGGGGCTCGGCTTTGTGGGTCCCTGAAATACACGTAACTGGGCATAAATAAATCAGCATTAAAAACAAACCGAAAGATGCAAGTGGAATCTTAATTGCGGTGACTCTTGGCGGGCAACGCTAAACGATGTCAATGCACAGGGAGAAAAGAGGATTGGGTTAAACTTTAAATAAAACTTAAGATGCATTAACTATGCTTTCTCTATTATTACAACAATTTTTGAATCCTGTTAAATCCTTTAACTTTCTTACTTTCCTTAAAAACCCGACTCACCATTTAATTCAGATATTTAACTATCTCTTAGGTTGTCACAAGTGATCTGGCACACCTCATGAATTACGGAATCCTGCAAATGTCGTGTCAATCTAAAAGACCTGCCAGATAATGCCACAGGGGAAATCGGGGGAGAATATAGGAAGCAGGGAGGTGGTTGGTAGGTAGAAAAGTGCTCGCCCCGAATGTCAATTCTCGTTTGCGGTTGTGTTTGTTGCTTTTTCGTCACTGTTGTTTCAGTGCGCATCTGCATATTTATTAAATGCATCTCGCCCAGCTCTCGCCATCATCTCTCTACTCCAATTTGATATATTACACAACATAAAGCGAATAAACAACGAGCGAACATTCAGAAGTACTTACATATGTACACACACGAAAACCAAACCAGGGGGGAGTCGAGAGGAGATTTGGGTTGTGGGTGCGAGTGCGGGTGCGGGTGCGGGTGTGCGTTTGTGTTTTGTGTATGCATTCAAAGGAATTAATTAATGTAGACAGCTGCAGACGGCAACGCAATCCGAACGAGAGCTGCTGCTGATGCCGCTGCTGTTGCTGCTGCTGCTGCTGCTGCGATTGTGGAAATGTGAAACAAAATGCAATTGTGCCCACATCTCGAAGATAGCTGGAGCGATAAGGATGGCTGCAGATGTACACAGATAGAGACGGCGATAGGAATATAGTCTGGGACAGGGACAGGGACAGTGACAGGCAGGGATGCTGGGGGAGCCGCCACTGAAGGCAAACTAATTATCCCCGCCATATGCTGAGTGACAAACAGACAGCTCTGGGATTTCAAAAGGCGATGGCACGGGGAAGTGGAACTGGGAAGTGGGATTCGGAATGCAGATCCGAATGGCAATGGGATGTGCGGCTCACTGAAAAATTAGTACATCAACTGGCAACAGCTATTAATAGACTTCCCTGCTCTTTGATTTTTGGGGCACCACAAAAAGTTTAATGCAAATTAAATAATGGTTTCCAAACCTTTTGCAGTTAGTAGCAAATAATCAACTGTTTCGTTGGTAATGTTTTTCCCTTTTGCATTTCTCCCTACAATTTATTAAATGATTAAGTAATAATGGAGATATTAAATCTTGTACATAATCCTACTCACATTTCCCCATTATAACAACCATTTAAAGTTCACCCAATTGAACTGCCTGCAGCGGCACATATAATAAGGGAAAAATATGATCAAGATTTATGGGAGGTTTTGTAGTTGGCTTTTGATTTCTTGTGCTTCATGACCTCTCCAAATCCACATCCACAGCCACATCCACATCCAGTCCCCTTGTCGATGCCCACTTTAATGGAGTTTTCGCGTTGTGATTCCCATTTACCCCGCCGAGTGGCAGAACTTGACTCGCCTGAAGTCGTCCAATATACAGCCAGAGCCCGAGGAAAAAGAAGGGGCGCTGCCGCTGCTGAAGCTAAAAATATAATTTCTCATTGCGCTTTAAGCACACTTCACTGGGCTGATGTATGTCAATTAGTCGACAAATTGATTGCGCCGCATTCAACGCCGCCCAGTTCAAGAAGCTGGCTGGGCTGTTCCAAAGGGAGGGATTCTGTCTGGCTTTTGGGAGATCCGACTGTTGGATTCCGAGCGGGGCCGGGCCCTTGCTTTGGTTTCCGGCGCGAAGTTGCTGGTCAAGCTAGCGCTTCTCTCCCGACACTCCCCTAATTTAACGATTTCATTTGAAGTTAATTTTAATTGCACTTAAGTAGGAAATCTCAATTTCCCAGCCATTTCGACTCACAATTGGTGGCGGCTGGCAAATTAGCGCGAATCTCAATCGCGATTTGTCTGCATTTTCTTTTTACATCGTTAATTGCCCCACCAAGTATGGGTTTTAATAATATGATGTGCTTTTTAAGAGCCCTTAAAGGGATTATGATAGAAATGAGGGTGCTGTCAATATTTAATATAGTCTTAAATGATTTATTGGAGACCCGATGCTTTGTACTTTAATTAATAATTGTATAATTGGTTTACTAGTTAAATGTTATGATTAAAAGTATTATTATTTGCTCGCTTGAATCTTTTTTTTATACTATTTTGTATTATTTTGTGTATAAACATCATCTTAATCCAATTTCCCTTTTCTGTTTTGTCATTCCAGGTAAATAAATCTGTTGGTCATACCCCATTAATCTGTCTGGAAATATCTGGAACTGAATTTCATTTATGGTGATGTAATTATGTTTATTTTATATATATATATACAATGGGTACTAAAATAATTACTTTGTTTAACACGTTTTGAATTTTAATAAAGAGTCCGACGAGTCCAATATGAAGTGGAATAATCGAATAAATATTAAGTATAAAACGCATTTGTAAGCGAAAATGGAAAAATAATAGTTTATTAGTAAATAATCCTGTACTGAAAAATCAAACCTACGGCTGTTTTAGCCATTTCAATTCAATAGGCGTCTCTGCTACTCCCTGAAGGCATAAATATGTGGTAACACAGCTTTGGAAAATCAGCCAACTAAAAATATTTTCCAATGAATACAAAACTTTTGCAAAAAAAAAAAAACAACAAAAGCAACAACATTTTGTGCTAAAGATTCCAAAGCATTTTCCGAATGTGAAACTAAACTAAATTTCGTTTTTGTATCCAAAAAAGGTATGCAAAAATAGCTTATGAATTAAATTCCACTCGCGTTGCAGAGACGTTAGTTTTAGGGTTTAGTTTAGTTTAGTTATAGTTACTTATATCTTAACAAGGTAGCTAAATCGAATAAAAATAGTGTTTTTTGTAGTGTTTTCTTCATAAATGTCCATTAATGGAAAGAAATAAGTAGCAAGTTCACACTTTGAACACCATCATTCCAACAACAACTGGAATCATTGTCCTTTATTGTTGGTTAATTACACCAACAAAGGCTCTCCTATCTCCTAGATATAAATGCGTACGGACAGGTTCCTAAATATATACATATGTTCCTACCTTCATATTCTCTGTTTGATTACGATAGCAGGGGTAAAAATCAAGGTGTGACTGCCTGAGTGTGTGTGGGAATCTTTTTTGCTATTTCACGCCAGCTTTATTGTTGACTTTATTCTCTACTCAGTTTTATAGTTTATCTAGTGCGTGAGATTATTGCCTGCGAGCAAACACATGCATGTTAATTGTGTTGTGATTGAGCGCCACTCGAATGAGTGTGTACACACTTCGATTGATTGAGTGTGGGAGTGAGATGGCTATCCATATTCACATTCATATCTGCTTTCTGCTCCTTGTAACAGGTTTCAACAAATTGATTTGCCTTTTTTTGTGAATGCAAATTGCTGTCGGCAACTGTATAATTGCCCATAAACTTTTGCCAAAAGTCTCGAGAGAAAAAAAGGAAATAAAAATGTCGGAAAGAGAAACGTGTAGTATTTCATCCTTTTTGACGAATGTGTGTGCGCGCTGCTTTGTGGCCCATTTTTACTCTCGCATTATAATCCATATCCATATTTTGATTCATTTGAAAGAGCGCCTCTTGTTTTTGTTATTGCTGTACACAATTTTGAGGGTTGCTTTTTGATGTGCTCCCTGTTGTTACCGTTATTTGCTGTATTTGTTGTTATTGTTTCGGTGGTGGCTGCGCGTGAGAGCCCCAATCTGCTCTCTGTTTCTCTCCGGTCTCACGTGCTGCCTTTGGTAGAGAGAGAGAGAGAGTTGGAGAGTGTAGTACAAGTAGTTTCCGTTTAATTTTTTGTCGGTTAACCGTTGTTATTTGATGATTACAGCTTACAACGAATAGCGCCAAAAGAGTACGCCAGGTGGCGTTTGGCGACCGTAGAGCCATAGTATGGGCAGTTAATGACAGTGATATTATTCTTTTAACAAGTATCCCCAAAATAATATTTTTTAGTTCCAATGGAATACTTTTCAATCTCTTAATAAATAATAGCAAATTCAATTTCTATCCTGATATTATATTTGCAGCGAAACAACGAAGGAGATGAAGGGAATACAAACACCAGGGAATTTAAATTGTATTTGTACTGCAATCAATTTATATCTTTATAGTTCCTTTTGGTATGGTTCTAATTATTATTTACTATATTAAAATAATATTTAATACTTTAATACTGTTTTTATTTTAATTATTATTATTTTATTAGTTTATTTATTATGTTGCGTTAGCCTTATCAGCGGAAAAACAGTGCTACCACCTGTTATCTTGACGAGACCAGCGCAGCCCTTTGCATCTGGCAACGCCGCCTTGGGTCCTTTGTTGTTGCTCACTCCCACACACTCGCTCCGCCCAGCTCCTTCGCTCTCCTGGCCGCTCTTTCTCTCTGGGGTCTTTTGTTTTTGGGGGCCTAAGTGATTTTACGTGTTTGGTGCACCGCACACGTCTCCTTGCGGCCCCGTCACAGCCGCCGCTGCCCCCTTGCTTCTATTTAGTTTCGATTTTTCTGCGCTCTCTCCTCTCCATTTCACTACACTCCACACCGCACGCTCTCTCCCGCTGCGTGTTATTATGGTATTTTTCCAGTGTGACCACCACCACGCGCGTTTCTCTGTTGTTTTTTTCGGTCTCGGCCTCGAGTCAGAGATTGCCGTTCTCTTTCTCATTCTCATTCTTGGCTTCGCGCGCGAAACAACAACAGCAACAACGGCGGAGGACGCGAGAGCAGCCAGGATATCGTATTCGCATCGGGATATAAAAATGTCGAGTGCAATCAGTCGGGCTTCTAGTCTCACGTACGCGCCGGGGCTCAGATGAAATGTGGCCGTATTCGTAATCGTGGTCGTAGTCGCTGTTGTCCTTCCGCCGCAACCGTAACTGTTACCGTTATCGTCGCTGCCGTTGCCGCTAACTGTTAATTGTGACTCCCGAGAAATGCAAATTAATGAACCGAATGTGAAGTGAAAGCAACCAAAGCAAAACAAACCGTAAAACGGGCCAGTGAGAGGGAAAGAATCAAAGAGTGGGAGTGAATTAACTCCTGGCCGCTTTAATGGGCCAAAAGCAACAGCAGAAGGAGCGTAGAGCAGCAACACCACTTCGTTTGCGTGAAGCAGGGCATAAAAAGAAGTCAAAATTTTCACCATTTATCCGCAAATATTTAGTGAGTATCTCGAAGATGCCTCTGGGCCATGGCCCCGCCTCCCCCTCTTGCCATCGCCCTCGCCCTCTCACTCGCTCTCTCTCTTCTCACGCTTCCTCTTCTCGGGCGAAGAGCGGAAAGAGCACGCGTGCAAATGATGTTTGGCCTCTTCTAGTTGTTGTTGCTGTTATTATTATTGTTATTGTTGCTGCTGTTGTTGTTGGTGGCTTTTGGGGCGCAGAAGTGTAAAGCGCACGTCTTGAGGCTCAGATACGTCAATATATAACATGGCACACACAGATACAGACGCGCACACACACATGCCAAGACTTGCAGCTATCAAGCAACAGAGGCCACAAACAAATACACACGGAAAGAAATTTCCGTGACTTCTGAACCATAATAAATTTTGGCTAGACATAATATGCGTACAAATTAAGTGATGCAAAGCACTGAGTTTAAAAAAGACGGGTATTTAAGAGATAATAATTACAACATTTTATCTGAGAAATATTAAAAACCGTTTAAATACCAATCCTTTTAAATAATCTTTGACTTTGGCTTAAGGAATATTTCCTAACTTACGAATTTCCTTGCTCAAAGACTAATATTTTGGACCTTAAAATAATTTCTAATATTTAAATAATTTCTAATATTTAAATGCCTCAAAGTAGATCCACTTTTTATTTCGAGTGCAACAACAACATTTGACGATGTCGTGAATTGTGAAGAAATGCGCGCTCGTGTGACCCTATAAAAGTCGCTCCCCCCGCCCCCTGTTTGACCCCCCAACAAATAGGATATAGATACAATTTTTTTTGTTTCTTCTTCGCTGGTGGGCACACACACATAAACACAATTTGATGTACTCGTCGTCCACACAAGCACACGAATCCAAATACCGATACAGAGCAGAAAGAGCCACAGATACTAGAGGCACGGGTACGGATACAGATACAAACACAGATACAGGGATTGTGGTGGCACCTTTTCGTTCGATGGCCCTTCGTCTTGGCCAGGAGAATAGGTAACCATTAGACACGCTGTGCCACAGTGGGAGTGCGCTAATTGGAACCACCAGATACACACACCCGTGTGTGGGGAGTCCATCAGCAATTAAAGGCATTATTAATGCCACGACAAGCGATGTGAAATAATTGCTTCAGGACTCGCAAGTATATAATATCCAAGGAATTATTCTCCCTAAACCTAATCCCCTTTCCCGCTCAGAGTGCCCACTGTACCTGAATAAGTGCCTGCCTGCAGCTGTCTGGCCTGGTATCCATTAGATACTCTTGCCGTCGCCTTGGGGTGCGTGTACTGTGCAGGCTTTGTTGCCGGGGCTGTTGTTGTTGCTACCTAAGATTGCCCGGATCGCCTTGATTTGGGCCACAGCAAAGTGGGTGACATGTGAGACTGGGGGGAAGGAGATCTTCTTAGCAACACGGGTTGGTTTTACGGCGCCAAAGCGAACGGCTGCCGGAATTGTTCATTTGAGACGTGAATAATGCATTTTCAATTGGCCATAAACACACACAAAGCCCCAAACACGCACACACGTATCGCTCTAAGGCACTGCGGTTCAACCTGGCTTTGACGAGCGTCGGGCAGGTCCTGACATTTGAGTTTGTGGCATTAACCGCAGCAAAAGCTGCCAAACCGCACCACGGCAACCGCAGTGCCGGCAAAGCCAAACAGAACCGCCCACAAGATGTGTTAATGATTTTGGCGGATTGTTTGTAGTCGGTAAGCAATTAATTTACAAATGTTGTGTCCAAAGCAGGCAACTGTTACTTTGGCCAACTGTTGCCTTTGGTGGAACCTAACCAATATACGTTATTATGCGTTCAACTATCGATTGATTCCGTCACTCATTTTTATCAGTTTGCCTGTCGTTTAATGAATATTTAATGCCCGCGCCAGCATTATCCGTAATTGCTACAATAGAACCCCAGAGGTTGAATTGTGGATCAATTTAGGCGATAACAACTCCATTTAACTAATTGAAGCCTTGACACTCGGTTCACGCGTCTCCAATTGAGTGTATTTTCACAGCTTTTGAATCGCGTCTGTCGTTGACTCTTGTGCATTTTCATTGAATTAATTCATTGGTGTCAATCGTTTGACAAGGAATAGCAATAGAAAGTGTAGTATTTTTTGTGAATTTGTTCCTAAAGAGAAATGTTACAAGCTTTCCCTTCCTAAAATGATAATAAAGCTAAATAATTAGCTGGTTAAAATAATGCCAAACTAGACCTCAACCTTAGAATTTAAATTGCAACTAGAAAATGATTGCTGTTGTTCCTGTCATTAAACGAATTATCAAGCATTAAATGACATCTAATTGCGCAAAATAGGGTGAGTCCCAAGGAAGGGAGACGCAGCAGACATGGAAAGAATATACAAAATATAACTCCCATCGGAGGAGGAGTTGCTGAGGGAGTAGCACGTTTCCAAGAATTTGCCAAACAATACACAAAGTATATATACACACACACGAGGCATCCGTCTGCTCCACTCCCCCGGCCTGAACGGGGGGGAAAATTGGAGGAATTTTTGGGGGTGAGCATTCAAACGTGCCTCTACTTATCGATTTTTATTTCATTTTTATCCGCTCCACGAGGAGCCAGCCAGTCAGCTAGCTAGCCAGCCACACCTCCACCTACTTCCTTTTGTCACTGTGTCCTTTTATGCACTGAGACTAATAATTACTTACAGTTGGACAAATTGTAATCTTTTATTTAAGAATGTGTTAGATAAACAAGTCAAGAGATAATTAAATTAATTATTTAAATTCCTTGATAGGATTCTTAAACCATTATTATTATTTTTTTCTCAATTTTGTATAAAGATTGACAGTTTTCCTTCGTGTATTCTCATCCTGTCCTGGCCGGGCATTGTTTTTCTTCCTTCTGTGCACAAACATTTTTTTATGCTTCTACTTATAAGCGCGTGAGGCGGCTGTTGTGGAAATGGAGCGGAGAGGCGGAGTCCGTAGCCGGCGACATATCGCCATAACACCATCAACAGTTCATACGCCACGGCAAAGGCAAGTGGTGCTCACAGCCTCCATTAGGACCAGCTACCTCCCGGCATCCTGGCTGCCAGGCACCCACCTCCTCCTCCTACCGCTCCCTCTCCTCTACGTTGATGTGATGATGATGATGCTGCTGCTGCTGCTGCTCTAGCAGTCGTTTGCTCGGCTCCTTTTTCGAGTCCGATTCGCGCTCACGTCTGCCATTGTTGCAAACTGTGACAATAGGACGAGCCGAGAGGGGTCAGGTGCCGGGGAACTAGCAGGACCGGGAGCAGAAACAAACACAAAAAAAAAAAAAAAAGAAACAGAAGGAGAAGTAGAATCACAAGCAGAATCAACAACAAGAATACGGAAAAACAATTGACTTAAAGGCCGCTGGGTTAGATACTCTCCTAGAAGAGATACTAAAGGACACAAAATCGAATTTTTAATTTCTACAAAATAATTATAGATGTATTTATTATCTAGGAAAAATACTCTCAGCACTCGAAATAATAATTGACATAATTACAATGGTTTATTTAACATAAGGATAAGTCTTCATGAAACTCCTAATTATTAAAAATATTAAATATATTCAAGCTTTTCTCTTTAGCCTTTAAAAAGGCTAAATGTTGAAATGGAAAAAAGGCAGTGATTCATTCAAAAATATTTTTTTATATTATTCCCATTAAAAAATAAGACCTCTTTCGTTATCGTAAGGCTGCACATTCTCTATGCGATTAAGGAGAGTGTCCTGCTGTGCGAGTTGAACTGCTGACTGAAGCCATTATGTCCTGTAAAAGGGTAAAATAAGAAGAACGATTGCAAAAAAAAAAAAAAAAAGAGTCGCAGGATGAAAATTTCCAAAACGACGATGCCGCGGCGCCGCTTGCTGCTGCTGCTGCAGCTCCTACTTAGCAATTGTTGTTGTGGAATGAGGCGGGAATAGGGGCGGGAGCAGCCTTTAGGTGGAAAGGAGTCGCCATCCTGAGGTCATGCCAGTCAACCGAATAAATGAAACAACAAAGGAGCAGGGACACAGATATACACTCACACACACAAACTTACCGCCACATAAAATATGCGAAAGCATAAGGCTTCCTCCTCCAGCCTCCTGTTCCTGGGAGCTCTCCAGAGTGTCCCATCTTCATACCAGTTTCAGTTCCACTTCCAGACTCCTAGTCTCGCATATAAATATACATTTTTTTGCGCTCCAACTCGGCAAAATGAAATTTACTGGAGCGAAAAACATAGAATGATGTCGTCGTCGGGAAGGGAGGGAGGTAAAGGAGGCTGAGTGCTGCTCGTGGTCTGGTGACTTTGCTCGGTGGTTATAATGTTTATAAATCCCATTAACGCATGATTTGGCAAAAGTTTCTCAATGCGACTCATTTTCATTTGCAAGTTCTTGTTTCGATTCTGATTTATGCTCGGATGAAACGGATTATGTGTGTGTTTGTGCTGCGCTAAATACTCCCCAATCAATTAGGAATTTTTTTCTTGTCCCAATAAATATTGATTAAATAAAAAATTTTGGGTATACAAAAAAATTATGTGTATTGTACATAATTTGTCTCTGGCGAAGAGATATGTGTCCTGAACAAAATTTAATTGCTTCTGTTAGCCATTTAAGATTTATTGATTTTTAATATATAAAATATTTGCATTAAATATTACCAAAAAATAAGATATAAATCTTTATGGCTTTATCATTAATTTTATTTATGACAAAGTTAAATGTAGATACCATAAATTTTGATACCTTATTATCCACATTTTACTCTACTTATCATGGATATATAATACATTAATTTGATATTCAAAGAAGTCAAAATAAAAGAAAGGAAATCATTATATATACATTTATCGCTAAAATTCAGACTTTCCCAAAACGCATTTCATGCCAATTCCTTGTTTTGCCCATAAATTATGGGGACATTTTTTTCCGTACTTCTCTATGAGTTCTTGAGAAATCACGATAATGTGAATAATGGATTTTCCGCATATTTAAAATACGCAAACGGTTCTCCGTAATTGTATTATTATATTCAATAGAAATAATTAAGGAAATATACGAAATATATTTGCGAGAAATAAAGTAAGTAAAGGTTTTTTTTAAGTATAATAAATAGATTAAAATTTAGATTGATCAAGATATGCTTATTTCAAGTGCCCTCTTTGCAACCATTTTTTTAATTGAACAAAAATGAAACATTAATTCACTTTGTGATTGATTTATCGATTAAAGAAATGTTGCTATTGTAAAACTTCCTGATAATGACTAGCCTTCCATACAATTACATTTTAATCAATTAAATCTGGCTGTCTGCCGGTTTCCCTGTTACAATTGACGTCTGCAAAAGCAGCTTAACAACCCGAATTACCTTCAATGGCGTTCTAGAAAATATTTCACTCTCACAGAGAGGGGGGAGAAGAGGAAAACACTTTGCCACTACCTTTGCTTCAGTTCACATTTTTCCAGCCTTCGGAGGAAGGCAGCCCTCCTCCTCCTCCCCTTGATTTTCCTTGTACGTTGCTGCGTTGCAGTTCGTACGTCTGTCGTTCACTCAAATTCTACTGACTTTGACAAGCTGCCCCCTGCCCTACCCTCCTTTTAAGGCTCTCCACTTCTACGCCCCTCCTTCCTTTCCTCGCTTTATGTAGAACTCGGAGTGTGTGTGTGTGTGTGTGTGTTTGTGTGTGCACTCAGTCAGAATTGTGCCTTGTAAATAGGATTCATCTCGCGACGACTCGCGACCAACTGCCGCTTGGTTCTGCCTCAGTCCTGGCACGAAATGCAAAATATTACAGAGCTTAGACAAGGAGAAACACTGGGAGAAACCCAGGTTTAATAACAATAATAATAAAAGGAATTGTTAAAGTTTTTGAAATGTTCAAAACTAACTATAGAGTTCAAGTATCAAATAAGTCTTTTTGAGGGTCATGGGTTATTCTTTATGTCTCTATTTGATAGTTTTCTTTATTTCCCATTAAATACTTTTCGCTCAGTGAAAGATTCCGGCAAGGGAACGTTCTCAGACCGTGGATGCGGCTGTTGCCATTGCTGCCTCTGTTTTGCGCCCAGACACTCAAGCAAATGGCCGCCAGGCAGTCGGCTACCAACAGGCGGTGCCACAGCCCCAATCCCATTCCCATCCCCATCCCCATCCGCATCCGCATCCTCGTGCGGCACCCAAGTTCCAGCTGCCATCTATCTATCTATCTATCTATCCAGCATCCATCCATGCATCCACACAAACCATTTTCGCCATGTCAGGCGGCAGCCAAAAGTGCGCTCATCTGTGGTTCGACGGGCGAAAAGTTTGGAGTATCTCTCGGTGTGTGTGTGTGTATTCGTGTCTGCTTGTCAATTTATCCTTTAGTTTCTCTTTCATTTTTCTTTTTCTTTTTGCAGCCACCCAATTTTCCCCCTTTTTCCTTTTCCATTTCCCACCCACTCGCCGTCGTCCTCCGCTTCAGTTAGTTGCGTTTGTGGTTGCCTTTGTGTGAAATTACCAAGGCGGCTCTGTCTCTGTCTTTGTCGCCGTCGCCGTCGTCTCGCTCACTCCGCTGCTAACTGTTTAATTAAAGACTGTGGAAAAAGGGAGTTGTCGTGTCAAAGATATCGCCGTCAATCGTTGGATACTTTTAGGCAGTGGCAGACACTCTAATTATAAAGCTTTTGGTGCTATAAATAATATATAAACTAATTTAATGCTGGTCTGCGACCGCTTCTAATTAATTCATGCGGTAATTGCACTTTGAAACTTTCAATTCAGGATGCCAAGAGGGTTTTAAAGAAGTCTTTTCTTTAGGTCTTACCTAAAACTAAACTCGAAAATAGTAAGAATTTATCAAGTTTATCGGTTTAAGGACGACTGTTGAATTTCCAAAAATTTTCAGATAATCATAATGAGTAAACTTACATAAATTTCAATGCATTAGAAGCTTACTCGTTATGGCATGATTATGTTTGTTTGTCTAAATAATATTTACTAAATATTACACAACAATATTTGCCTTGTAATTAGTGCTTTGGAATCCATGGACAACAAATTATCTAATTACGTAATTGAAATGAAAATGCGAAGACAAAAGCGTCAAAGGAAAATCAAGTTGAACATCTGATTATTCCCAATCCTGCTGCCTACCGTTTATATATGTATGTATGCATGTCCTCCACACATGAGCTGGTGGCACTGTTGCTTTTGATTCCGACTGGTGACCCCTGTGCCCATCCCCCCGAATCCTTTGCTGGCTGCAAACAAGCATTGCCAAGGCAACCGGCGGCAGCAGCACAAAAGGCAGCAGACTCGCATTTCTCGTTACCAGGAATATATCACGGCGAACATAATCCCTCCTCAGCTTGCTCTTCCTACTCCTACTCATACCCCGCCTTCCACTGGCCACCTTGTGACGAGGATTGAATGCCAGCGGGAGGCATTCAGAGGAGGAGGAGGAGTAGGAGCCACTGCTGCCAAGGGGCGCTTGCTGAATTCTTTTGCATTTAGTTTTGCTGTCGATAATGATGATGCGATGGCAAAAGACTCCGAAACACATCGCCTCCATTGCATCCTTTGCCTCCATCTCATCCACTTTTGATGCAATGAGAAACAAGGAGACGACGATGTCGATTTGATGCATGCTTATGTTCGCTTATCCTCTGCCTCTATATACCCTTTATAAGGAAATGGGGAAAAAGGTCATTGCATTTGCTAATGGTCAGGGAGAATTACTTTTGCTTTACAATATTTAAAATATTTCTTCCTAGATAGCATTGTCGGGCATAAACTTAATTGTAAAGTGAAAGGAATAAGATTCCTTGACAGTTTCACCTCAAATATACTCCTTACTTCTGATTATAAATTATACACATCTCAGCCTTGTGCAACTCGTACATAAGTGTATTAACGAAATCTGCCAACATTTACGTATTATATTCCCTTTCGTTCTTCATTTCGTGCTCTCTTCACTTGCATCTGCTGCTGGCCCCCACATAGCTCTTACTCCTTCTGGTGCCGTCGTACTTGTCGTTTTCCAGCTGCGGCAATATATGCAAATTATTCCAGAGAATATCCATCCCTTCCTTCAGAGCTGGGCCTTAATTCAATTTACTTGGACAGAGTAACGAATTATTGAACCATATGGTGAGAGAGTAATTTAATAAATGTAAAAGTGCTTATCTGATGGATTAACTTTCCATTCTAAGCAATAACATATACACATCTTTTGTGATATCCAAATTGAATTAACTGCTGCTCCAGGTAATAGCCAATATTTTTGGGACCGTGTTACTCTGAATGCCAAACAAAAGCTGTGAAAGAACTCCTCAAGATGAGCAAAAAGTGCAAAGAACTCGAATGAAACTGGTTCTGTTTCTGTTTCTGGCCCAGAACCAAATTGTATCTCAACGCCCCGCTCGGATCCGAACCTCTTCTCTCTTCTCTTCTCCTCACTGTGTGTGTTAGCGGCTAAGTGGGGGCTCTCAGCTGGTGTTTGAAAATGTGCTAAGTTGCCTCTCGCTTTTGTATGCACAAAGGGAGCAAGGGGGTGGAAGAAGAGTGCCTGGGCTGGCCCCTTGGCAGAGTAAACAACTCTGTGAAATGGCGGACAATTATGGGAGATGCGCCGCTGTTGCTGGCTGCTGGCTGCTTGCGTCTGTCTGCGAGATACTTGGATACTTGGAGCGACCCGTGGACAGTTGCCACTTTGGTCACGTACTAAAAAACGATTGCAGCTCCAGATATGCCCCCTCAAACACACACTATACACAGCACACTCACACTTACACTCTCACACCATATTTATTTGGGTCAACTGTGCGCCCGATTTTTTGGTAAGCAAATATTAATTTCTCTACGTTTCGTTTCCAGGAATATTGTCTCCTCCGGGTCCGTTTCTGACGCCCAGTCCATCGCCATCGATCTCAGCTAGCCCTCGTCTGCAGCCATCGCCCTCGCTATCGCCGTTCCCACAGGATGTGGTGCTCGTAGCCGGTGGCAGTCAAGTAAACGCCAACAGCAATCCCCAGGAACACGTAAGTTGATCTCTTGACCAAAAAAATAAAAAACTACTCGCAGGAATCTAATACAAGGGATAAGGAGCCTATTATTTTGTTATCCTGTTGGTAGAAGTGGAAATTTGAGTTTAAAGTAAAGTCCCTTGAGCTAATATTAATTTGTTGGAAAGTGTTTATGAACAAATAAATATTTATATTTTGAGAAGCAAGAAAGTCTTAAATATTATCCCAGATCAACCGAATTTAGGGTTTCTTACATTTTCTAAGGAATACACCTAAAATTTTATGGACTATATAGTACATATTAATAATTACACACCTTTTCAGGAGCGAAAGGCGGCGACGCCTGGCAGGAGACAGTCCATCCACCAGTTCACTAATGGCAGCCCCAACGCTGGTACCGTCGTTTTCCAGCCGAGCCCCTCCCAGTCACCGGCCGCTGCCACGACGGTCATCGGCGTGACCAGTGGTGGCCTCATAGCCACCGCAGCCGGAGCTGGAGCTGGAGCCGGGTTAACTGGAACACTCGCAGCCGGTAGCAGTTCGGGAGTGGGAGTAGGTGTTGCCCTGCACAGCAATGCCATTGGAAACGAACTGAATGCCACGCTGGTGGGATCCAACAACATCCAGCTCAATAAGGTAAGACTTGCATTAATCCTCGTTATAAGGATCCTGAGGTATTTAGTTTATTCGTTTAAGAGGCATTTTATAAACTTGAAATTCCAATTCTTCCTTGCAGAAGGGCACAAAGCGGGCCACGCAGCAGCAACAGCAGGTGCAGCAACAGTTGGGCCACCAGATCTTCAGTAGCAGCGCCGTTGCACCCACCTCGGTCAGCAGCGCGACAGCGGTGGCAGCCGGCGGCGGAGGCTATGGACAGCTCAATGCCACCGCCATCAGTACGCCCACCTCGTTCGCCACGGCCGGCAGTGTGGTCAGCAGCGGCTCCAAGGGCCCGGCGAAGGGTCAGAAGGCTCAGCAGCAACAACAGTTCCAGCACTACCAGAGCAGCAGTCCTCTGATAGCGGACAGCCCCATCCCGAGTCCCAGCGGCGCCATAGCAGCGGCTGCTATTAAGCCGCCGACACCGCAGCCACAGCCCGTGCAAATGCTGCCCCAGCAGTTCACCATCTCACAGCAGCCGCAGCAGCAACAGCAGGGGGCCCAGCAAGTGTTCCAGTTCATCCAGGGACCGCAGGGCCAACTAATAGCCACCAGTCAGCCGCAGCAGCAGCAACAGCAACAGCAGCATCATCCGATCCAGCAGCAACAGCACCCGCCACAGCCTCTTCAGCAGCAGCAGCAGGCACATCGGTTCGTGAGCAATGCCGGAGTCACGGGAATACCCACCGGCAAGAATGGCAAGGCTCCGCAACAGATCCTGCCCAAGCCGGAACTTCAGCAGCAGCAGCAGAAGAAGGGCCCTCAAGTTGTCGGAGGAGGGGCACAGATCTCGCAGGCGTCGCAGCAGGCCAACCAGCAGCAGCCCACCAATCCCACCCAGCAACAGCAGATTCTGTTGCCAGCCACCACCGGCCAGCCCCAGCAGCTGTTGCTCAATCAGATGCCTGTGCTGGTGCAGCAGAATCCGCAGGGCGTGCAGCTCATCCTGCGCCCACCCACGCCCCAGCTGACGGCGACGCCTTCGCTAGTTATCCAGCAGAACGCCCGGGGACAGCCTCAACTGCAGACGCAGCCGGCGCAGCAGCAACTGCTGCGGATAGTGGGCACCAATGGAGCGACCATGCAGCTGGCTGCCGCGCCCACCTTTATTGTGTCCTCGCAGGCGAACCTCATCCAGCAGACTGCCTCGGGCCAGTTCCAGAGCGCCATCAAGACGGGTACGCAGCTAACGGGCCTCCATGCGGCACTAGCTCAAGCGCAGGCTCAAGCTCAGGCGCAGGCGCCACGATCTCAGCCGTTTGCCACGACGGCCACATTAAACACGCAGCTCCTTGGCCAGAGCGTCGCTGCCCAGCTGCAGAACCTGCAGTTGGCGGCGGCCCAAATCCAAATGCCCAACGGTCTGACGACCATATCCCAGCTGCCGGCCCATCTGCAGCAGAGTCTGGGCGGAGCCACCATCAACCTGAACCAGCTAAACGGAGCTCACATTCAACAGATAGCCACCGCCTTTCAGACGCCCCAGACACCTGGGACAAACAACTCAGGAGCTGCCAGCACGGCGACAGAGCTCTTCACCCAGTCCTCGCCAGCGCATGTGCCGCTGGCCGTTACCCCCGAGCCGTTACGCCAGTCGACGCCGGTGCCCATGATGCAGCAGCAGCAGGCAGCGATGGCCACGATCCAGCTTCAGCAGCAGCAGCAGCAACAGCAGCAGGCGCAGATCCAACAGCTGCAGCATCAGTTGCAGCAAACCCAGTCCCAGGTGCAGCAGGCCCAGCAATCAGCCCAGGCAGCAGCAAGCGTCGCAGCAGAGCCCAAGAAGAAGCCGAAGCCGCGAAGAAAGAAGCAGCCAGTAGCAGCAGCAGCAGCACCCACAATTGTCCCCGTGGTGGCTCCCGTCGAGGTCAGTAGTGCTTGCACGCCGCAGAAGATAGCCATCGCAGCAGCCCCGACGCAAACGCAGGCCACAATACGTTTAAAGTCACCATCGCCGCCACCGACGCACATCCAGCGGAGTAGCAACGGCAAGCTGGACCTCGGCGATGTGATGAAGTTCTGCGGCATCACGGGCGACGACGATGACGACGAGGACTACGGAATGGGCCTGGAAACGCATCCAGCAGAGCCAGAGCCCCCAGCGCAGGCCCAAGCGACCCCCAGCGCAACAGCGACGAGCAGCGGCAGCAGCAGCGGCGACATTATGATCTCCATACCGAACCAAAACGGCAGCGATGGCCTGCCCTTCACCCTGACCATTCCTGCCCCGCAGGCGCAGCAGCCGCCGACGGGAAGCGAAGCAGCCACCGAAATACCAAATATCCTCATCAAGATTGATCCCAGCGCGGAGGCAGCAGTGCCGCCGTTCGGTCTCTCCACACCGCGCTTGCCCACGGCTGAGGAGATCCAGAAGCAGGCGCAGCAGCATCTGGCCCAGCAGGCGGCAGCAGCCGCTGCAGCGGCCGCCAAAGCTAGCTCCGCCACGCCCACCATCAGCATCAGCCTGCCCAGCATGACGTTGCAGCAACAGCAACAGCAACAGCAGCCTCAGATAACGCCCACGCCCATTATCTCCCCAGCTCCGGCTTCCATCCAATCCAGTCCGGTGGCCACCACCACGGCAACTGTGAAGCCGAGAAGAAAGCCTGCGGTGCGAAGGAACACCAAGAAGCCGGAGCTTACAAGCACCGGCAGCACAATGATCTCCTCCAGCAACAGCGGCTCTGCCACAACCATAACGAGCCTGAACAGCAGCAGCATTAGCATCAGCATGCCCACCACGGTCAACACCATCACCCTGACGACGCCGACACCCACGCCCACTTCTACGCCTGTGACGACGAGCAGTAGCAGCAATCCCACGCTGATGCTGAGCCACGGCACTCCAACGGCCGTGCCGAGTCAGATTGGCAACATTCAGATTTCGCAGGTGCCGAATCACCACCCGTCATCCGCCTTGCCCGTGAGCAGTGCCGTGGAGAACAAGATCCAAATCATGCCAATCCTGCCGCCAGGAGCCACTGTGATGGGAGGAACACCGGCCACAGGAGCAAGTCATGCATCCGCCGCAAGCCAACAATCAACACAACTTGTATTCCAGCCTGCGGCGCCATCAGTGGCCCCGACGATCAGCACGGAATCTAGCACCGGACTGAAGCTATCAACCGATGGCAGGCAGATGCAATTGGTGGCCATACCACAGGCCACCCCTCCGCCGGTGACAACGCCCACGTCCACGCCAACTCTGACAGCCGGTGGAGCAACGATATTGCCGCCGCAGCTTACCGGAATGCCCGCCAATGTCTCGGTTTCAGTGGGATCTCCCGCCTCGGCGGCAGCTTTAGTGCCGCAGCTTACGGGCAGTCTCACGCTCACCGTGTCGGAGCAGTGCGAGAGACTGATACTGCGCCACGATCCGAACAATCCACAGGATCACCAGTCGCAGCTCATCCTGCAAGCTCTGCTCAAGGGTGCCCTGCCAAACGTAACCATCATCAACGAGCCGACGCGCGTGGATCCCAGCAAGCAGCTCGCGCAGCAGCAGCAACAGCAGCAGCAGCAGCAGCAGCCTGTCCAAATGCCTCAGACACAGGCAATAGTTCAGCAACAGCCACAGCCCCAGGCGCTGCCCAAGGTTTCAACTGCTCCCAAGATTGAAGTTAAAGGTAAGGGATTGAATAAAGGATCACTTAAACCCTTTAAGGACTAACCATTTCAAATCTCTCACTTTTTTCTCAGTGACCAACAATAGAAAACTGGCGGGCCAAGGAGGAACTCATCCGGTCAGCAGCAGCGTGCTTGGAATGGCCAGCGGAACGACGACGACCATGACGACGACGATGAAGCCACCGGCCGCGCTGCCCGCCAAGCCGAACGATGTGGTCTCCTTTCCGCCGCTGCCGCTCAACTCGCAGGTTCTTATTCAACAGCAACAACAGCAGCCACTGGTCACGGCGCAGATGCAGCCACAGCTGCAGCCCGTCACCCAATCAACTACCATCTCCGTCCCAGTGCCTGCACCCGCTCCTGCACCTGCGCCTGCTCCCCAACTAGCCAACAATGGTCAGCAGCGATACATTGCCCTGCCACCCATCGATCCCAGCACCCAACAACTGTTCTGCCTGAACAGCGTAACCAATCAGATCACGGCCATGAGTGCGGGACAGACGGCAGCTTCGATTGGGCCCACGGAGCGTCTTCTGATTGCTCCGGCCGGGATCAATGCCCAACAGCTGGCACAGTGCCTGCAGCTGGGTCAGCTTCACTTCAACGATGTGAACCCATTGCCCGCTCAGCAGCAGCAGCAACAGCAGCAGCAACATCAGCAGCAGGCGGCGGTCCCCGGCTCCACTTCTCTGACTCTGTCGCTTCCATTGCGTCCACAACCGCCGCAGCAGCAGATTGTGCATCCCATCCAGCCGATCACGAATGGACTGGCTATCACTACCACGGCCAGTAGTACGCTGACTACTACTACCAGCAGTACCACCTCCACAACCACCACAGTGACCAAGCAAGTGGCAAATGTGGCGCCAATTATAGACCAAAGCAAGGCCAAACTAGAGCCGGCAAAGGCGGCGCCAAGTGGAGCTGGCAGCGGTGGCGGGGGAGGAGCGGTGGCTAAGAAGAAGCCGGTGAGAAAGCCCAAGGCAACTCTTACCAATGCCTCGGAGTTGGCCAATTTAAAGAACGCGGGTGTAGTGAAGCCAATGCCCAAGCTGGATCCGTTGTCGCAGAAGCCTAACAACAATCCCGTGCAAATTGTGCAGCCGAATGTGGCCAGCGGCAAGCAGATGATCAGCCAGACAACGACCACAACTACGACCACGATGAGTAGCACCATCCAGCCCTTCCAGACGACGAGCGGCACCAAGCTGGTGGGCGTGACAGTGCCGATGCAGCAGCAACAGCAGCAGCCCACGGCAGCGATATTGCAACAACAGCAGCAACAGAGGACGAGCTTCAGTCTGACAACCACAACAGTAGCCACATCGGCGGCACCGATACCCTCGTCGCCCACAGTGGCTTCTGTCGTCAGTCAACTGCAACTGCCGTCACAGCAGTTGCAGCAGCAACAGTTGCAGTTACAGCCCCAGCAGCAGCAGCAGCTTCAGGTGCAGGGCCAACCGAAGCAACAGCCGCAACCAAACACCGTGTCCCGGGTGCAGACCATCCAGCTAACGCCACAGATGCAACAGGTCTTCAAGCAGGTACAAATGCAGATCCAGTTCCTCACAATCAAGCTGCAAAACAAGGCCAGCTTCATGCCCGTCGTAGCACAGGAGATCGATCCGGCGACAATTGCAGCCTACAACAAGCCAATGACCGATGTGGAGATCAATTTGGCACTCCAGCGACTCTTTGCCGAGCAACACAGGATCTTGGCCTCTGGCAAGGAGGTGCCCACACCCGAGGGCATGCTGCCCACGGCAAATGGTAGTGGTGGCTTCACCCTAATGTCACAGCCAATACAGCAGCATCAGCAGCAACAGCAGCAGCAACAGCAACAACAGCAGCAGCAGCAACAACAACAGCAGCAGCAGCAACAGCAACAGCAACAGCAGCAGCAACAATTGCAGCAGCCAGCGGGCGCTGAGCCACTAAAGACTACTGTCGTTCCTGCCAATGTGGTCCAGCCCAACAACCACTCGTCCACCACAGCCGTAGCAGGAGGAACGTCCACTGGAGCTGCTTCGAATGCCCAGCAGAGTATAACCCAGAGGATTCACATCTATCCCATGCAGCACCAACAGCAGCAGCTGCAGCAGACGGCCAACAAGCAGAAGCCGGCACAGCCCCTAAAAGCACAACAGCAGGAGCAGCAGCTTCAGCCGCAACTGCATATAAAACCCAAAGAAACAGTTAACCGAATTAAAGCCAACAATCAACACATGCAACAAAACCAACAGCAGCAGCAGCAGTCCAACGGAACCATCAACATGCTGCCACAAAAAATGAATATGCTGCCCGTTGTCCAGCAACAACAACAGCAGCAGCAACAAGCTCAACAGCCAGTGCTCAACAAAAGTGGACCTCCTCCACTGATCTTTGCCAGCTCCACAAATCTGCTAAACAGCAGCAGCAGCAGTAGCAGCAATGCTCCTCCGCTCACCAGCAATGCTGTAATCCAGGGAAATACCATGCTTCCCATTCCGCCACTGCAGCCTCAACAACAACAGCAACAGCAGCAGCAGCAACAGCATCAGCAGCAGCAGCAACAGCATCAGCCACAGCAACATCTACAGCAACAGCAGCAGGCGCCAGCCATACAGATACAGCAGCCAATTACGCCGATCTTGCCACCTGTGACTCTACCAGGAGGAGGATTGGGTAGCCTGGTTCCCTCGCTACCAACAATAATGCCGAGCCTGCCCCTCTTCAGTCTGCCAAGCAAACTGGACGAAATGCCTACGCAGAAACCCAAAATTGCACGCCTCTCCTTGTGAGTAGTTGGTTGAACCAATGCCGATTTCAAGATGAAGCGGCCAACAGTGGATTGCAGATTGCCTAGCAATGCGCGCCATCGGTACAGAGATACTAATTCTTGTTTCTTCGCAGATTCGTCCGCCAGCTGGAGGTCGATCAGGAGAGCTGCCTGAAGCCGGATTACGTGAAGCCCTTCCGCACAAAGGATGAGGCGGTGAAGAGGCTGATAAGGTAAGGACTGAAACACTTCCAATCACACTTTATACTTATCCAACTCTCCTTAGGTACCATTGCATGCACGAAAATGATGTGGAGCTGCCCTCGGATGAGGATGAGGAGTTCGAGGCCACAGCGTTGGAATTCCAGGACAAGTTCCGTCAATTGAACGGAAAATTCCGAGAGATACTCATGCAAGAGTCAACTGTGAGTACATTATACATTTTTGAAGTGAATGTTGGTGTTTTTAACACTTTTCTAATCTCCAAACACAGCTGCCACATCGCACCTCGGAGCTATTGCAGATGCAGCAACTGATGATAGACGATCTGAAGGGCGAGATCAATGACATTCGCACAGCTGAGAAGGAGCTGGAGCTGGAGCTAGAGCAGCAGCAGCAGCAGCAGCAGCAGCAGCTGAAGAAGGAGGAGGAGCATACGAATATCGAAAAGGTTGATCTTCAAACAGAGTCCAAGGTCAAGGATGAGATTGTGAAGCAGGAACCAGAGGCAGAAGCCGTTGTGGACAAGTTTGATTTGCTAAAGAACAGTGCTGACGTCAACAAAGCCTTCAACAAGCAATCGCACCAAAATTCATCTGTGAAGCTGGAGGAAACTAGCGAAGCAGCTGGTGAGCAGCCTGTCAAGAGCGAAGGCGGCCAGGACAAGGATTCGGCGAGATACATCAAAAAAGACTACGACAACTTTGACATCGAGTCGGAGCTAACCACAAGCTTTATAATGAAGAAGGTGGAGACCAAAACGGCGGCGGCCACCAAGAGTACTGAGAATAATTACCAGGAGCCGCAGCAGCAGCAGCAGCAGCAGCAGCAGCAACAGCAACAGCAACATATCAAGGGCAATGGCTTAGTTGATCCCGTGGATCAGGATGATGGGTGGTATTGCCTGCAAAAGGAGCTTAATCTGATGAATAACGAGCCCATGCAGCAGCTTAATGGCAATCAGGCACAAATTCCAATCCATCGCCAACAGTCGCAGCCGCAGCACCACCAACACCCACACTTTCTGGACAGCTCCAGCTCTAACAACAACATGATGGGCAACAGCAGCAACCACATGGCGGATCTATTTCCCAACGGCTGCATTGACAAGAGCAACCAGAGCAGCACCAGCAGCAGCAGCAACAGTAGCTGTGCGAGTGCAAATCCCACCAAAAACAATAACTCCTGCAGTGGACAACGCGAGCAGCCACCAATGGTCATGGATGCAGAACAGCAGAACCAGAATCAGCATCCGGCCATCAGTGAGTTCTTCAGCAGCGATTCCGATGTGCAAAAGTCGGTGGAGACACGCCTGGAGGCCATGTTTGGAGAGTCGCCAGTGCACTTGGACGTGAAGAGCAGCAGCGACGCCCATGACATTGAGTCCAATCTGGACGAGATCTTTGGCGATTCGAAATCGCCGGTGGTGAACCACAAGAGCAAGCTGGGAATGTGGGTGCCCGATGCCACGTTCATGCAGCAACAGGCGCCGCCACAGCAGCAGCAATATGCATCAGCGACCCAGCAACCACCGCAGCAACAGCAGCAACATCACATCGAACTGAACTGCAACAACAATCCCCGCTGGATGCAGAGCATGGAGGCGCACTACAGCGACTTCTTGTCCAGTGGCACGAGCAACGGCGGCGAGCTAGTCAATGGCGTTGGCGAGTCACGGAAGCGGAGCTGGGATAGCCAACTAATGGGGTCCGGCAGCGATATGGAGGATGACAACAGCAGCAGCAAGCGGCTGTGCACGGCCTCTTCATCCTCCTCGTCATCGCCCATGTCGTCGCAGCAGCAGCACGTCCAGGTGCCGCAGCACGGACTCTTGGATGCAGCAGACATGCTGCCCACGGGCTTCCCACAGATGTTGATGGAGCAACAGCAGCAGCAGCAGCAACATGGCTTTGCCTATGGCAATATGATGGATACGCAGCAGCAACAGCAGCACTTCCAACACAATATGCAACAGCAGCAGATGCAACAACAGCAGCAACAGCAGATGCACGTGGGCCACATGGGCGGAGTGGCAGCTGTAGTGCCCGGCGGCGGCGAGTACGACGACGACATCAGTCGTCATGTGGCCAGCGCCATTGATAGCATCCTCAACCTGCAGAACAGCGGCGACTCTCTGCAGTTCTCCTTGGGCTCGATTCTCGGCGACAGCATGCTGGACGATCAGCGGCAGGCCGCCGCCAATCTGCCGAGCTGCCAGCAAGAACAAGTGCATCATCAGCGACGTCGACAACTGGGCGAAGAGATGAACGACTGCCTGATCAGTGGTGGCGGTGGCTCTGTCGGCGGTGTAGCGGACAACAATAGCAGCAGCCTTCTGCTGGAGCACCACCACCACCAGCAACAACAGCAGCAGCATCAGATGCAGATGCAGCAGGGCCACCACCAGCAGCAGCAGTCGCACCTGCAGCACCACCACCACAGCCATAGCCATTCGAGCATGGCGCAGCAGGCCCAGGCGCAGCATCTGGGGCAGCTGAACGATTTTAGTTGCGTGGCCGGCGGCGGTCTGGATGATCCGGTTAAGTCGATCATGACCTCCTGACTCGGAGCCCCGCCAGTCACGGCAGCAGCAGCGGCAGCGGAAAACACGTCCTCAAACAGTTTGATACTAGAGTTTAATGCCACGACCTTATGAAGAGCGTTAGATAGCAGCAGTGACTTCCTGATTGTATAAAGAGAGACCCCGTTTTAGTTGTCCTTTTGTTTATTGTTTGCCCCCTTCCGAGCCTAGACCTAAGTTGAAATCGTAGCGTAAATTGTTTTAACGCCTATTTGTTTTGTATACTTTAGTCCAATGTGTTTTGTACAATATTTTAACGAGAACCCTCACAACTACGACGAATTACTTAAAGCGAAGAACGCGCGGACAGCAAAGACAGAGTCCCAAAATAAAGCCAAGAAAGCAATTGATGTGAATTGAAAACTAAACGACGAAAATAGCATTAAATGCTTCTCACTAAACGGAACCTAACTAAAGTAATTATGTAGCTATTACTGCGACTAACAGAGAAGCAGGCCCCCTAGACAATTATTCTAATGATGGAACCAAGACGATGAAATGTACGTAGGAGGAGCAACTGAAATGATGCGCAAAGAGGAAGGAGGAGAAGTAAAACGAATTGGTTGTATAATTCATAATTAAGTTTACACACAAGCATGATGAACATGAAGCAATTTCTGAGAAACAATTCAAAATCCCGTTGCCAATTTTGTTGTTGTCGTTTGGAGGAGGAATATCAGACAGAGCAATTTATGTAGCTGCATCCAAATGCATCCCAGATAAACAATATATGTAATTGTATATTTATTTATGCATTGAGTTGCGCCAGAGTTTTGTAAATAGTTGTGAGCATGCAGTTCTGCCCAACAATTATAAATAATATATATATATGTATGTATAGCTAAGCATTTTTAACGCGGGGAGGAGACATAGATATGATTTCCAGCGCTTTACGTACGACTGCTTCTGATATTACAGAGAAACAAACTATGGACGACGTGCTCAATACGAGAGAGTAGAGGAGAATATTTCGGCATAGGCATAGCTACGGGTGTCATTTGGGAAATGCAAATGCAAAGATCTTAGGGATTAACAACAAGTGTACCAACTACATATGGCAAACTACGAAGCAAACCAAAAGCAGTTCAAAAAATCACCATTTTAGCCAATTTAGTTTAAACATTTATATAAATTATTGAATCTAATGTAATATCTTATACACTTAACAATAACAACAACAACAACAACTGAATGATTGAAACGAGAAGCAAAGATAGGAGTAGCAGGCGTGGAGGAGAGGAGAGTAGAGGAGGGGAGCAGCCACAGAAAACACACAAATTAACGAATCGTATCAATTGTATCCTTGATCTTGCGACAAATCTCTGACTTGTGATTTGTGCCACGTTTTAAATATATAGATGTCTGACTAGCTTGTAACAAAAACCAACAAATAAACATACATACATAATGAATACGATTAAAAACTCTAAAACGAAGAAGCCCACACCACTCACTCAGTAAGCCACAGCCAGCACGAAGCTTGGTGTGGCCACAATTACATACCAATTACAATACTAACTAACTACTTTAATACCACCACTAACAACACACTCCTGCATACTACGGATACGTACTACCTTTGGACGGATTGCTTGTATTACGTGTGTAGTCTGTAAGGGAACTTCGAGAGGTAACATATTTTAAGATGTGCTTCGTTTATCCACCGCCACGCACCATCCATGACCCCCGAACCTGCCCCTGCCCCTGCCCCTGACCGAACCCGTACCCCACCTGCCCCCTCGACTATGAGTTGCATGATCTTGAATTTCTCTTCTAGTTATTACTTCAAAGACAAATAACTTTCGTGTAAAAATTGTATATGTAATAGCATAATTTAAGTTGGCAAACTCCAAACCCAAAAACTGAATAAATTTAAATCTATTGATAGATTAATCGAATGCGAATCGTTTCAAGTTGTATTTAAATATGAAATCAAAGCCCCAAATCAAACCCTTTCCAACAGCAGGCAAAGGGCAGTGGTGTGTCATTTCAATTGTTCAGCTAAAAATGTGTCTAATTGTAATTGAACCTAAGGAGAAAACTAAAGATTTTTAAGCAAAGATTGTGAGTTTTAATTAAAAGCATCATCAGCATACGGAGAGAGAGACAGCGAGCAAAGCAAAGCAAAGGAAAGGAAACAAAAGAAAACTTTAATATTTGATAGTTTATTAAGCCCATCCATTTCATAGTCGTCATAAACATTAAGTACATTAAAAGAAACAAAACGAAACAATGGATTCAATATGAAAATCTCACTGAAACGCAACAAAACGAAACCGAAACCGAAACCGAAAGAAAGCCCAACTAAGAACGTAAACTAAATAAAATGAGAAATGCAATCAAAGATTATCATGCATTCGCGTTTTTGTACTGGGTAAAGAGAAATGTTCTTAGGCAAATAAAGAGAAAATTCCATACAATTTTAAGAAAACTCTCGCATTTTATTATATCGGCTGGGACAGAAAATTAGCCGTAATTGGCTGTTTTCCTGTGAGATTCCTACTGTTTAGATTACACACACAAATTGACTTTGTGCTCCTAATAAACACAGACACACATTGAACTACTAGAGAGATTACCGAGTTAAAACCTTCTGGCCGAGACGGATCAGCAATGGCCCAATATCGAGGTGCTTATACAGTAAGAAATAAATTATTACAAAATAACAGATATCAGTACAAAGAATATAGATACAATCGATCACTGATGGTAATTCAAAACTTAATTTGTTAGAAAGATGAGTCGATTTGCAGGATTTTGCCTAATTACAAGTAGCATTTACTCTACAGATCAAAATAAATATTTTGCGTTGGTTAAAATATCATTTCTAGTACATTGTTCAAAGGAGAAACATTAAAATTGATTTTGCATTTCTTTTTTTCGGGGGGAGATACATACACACAAGGGAAAAAATTAAATATTCTTTTTATTTTTACATTGGAATTAGAAAATGCCCCACAAATTTCATGGTAAAACTCAGAGTATTTCAGAAGTTATACCGTATGCCTCATGGCGTATTCCTTTTTCTTGAATATATTCGAGGTTCAGGGAACAAATTTATAAAAACTAATTAAAATATAAAACCCCATAAACGTAGGACAATGAAAAAAATGTACAAATTGGTTATCTATAAGTATCTCCCCCGCCTTAATCTGAATCGACCCATCCCAGCATGGGACACTGCTTCTTTCGATTGGCCACCAATTGTGTGTGAGCTCGGCCTAACCCTAAGCTTAGCATAGTTTTTGGCATTTGCGCTAGAGTACGAGATTATTGCAGCCTAAATCCGCCTACTGCTTCCATTCCAGTTTCCAGTTAGTTCGCTACGCCGTCGCAACTAAGTTGCGCAGCCCTCCAATTAGTTGGCTAATTAAGTCTTGAGCGGATAGACAGGCAGTGGATGGCCCTCCGAATTGAAGACCCACTGCTCCAGATCGATCTCCTTGCGGTCATCGCTGAACAGCAGGTAGAAGTACTTCAAGGTCTCGCTCAGCCAGAAGCTCTCCATCAGATCGCGCAGGCGGGTGCTCTGCGTGTTCTTGACATTCCCCAGCGACGTGTAGCCGGCGCTCACCTTGGCGTGAGTCTCGAATGCCTGGAATATGGTCCAGCCCATGTCCTGGTATGTTCGATTCCCGGTCAAAGCGTAGAAATAGTACAGGCTCTCCACGAACTCAGGCCGCAGCAGGTTGTGTGCATCGTTGGGCTTCACATAGATGTCCTGTTCGTCCTTATCGGTGAGTGCAAAGTACGAAATCTCTGCGGCCAAGTGTGTGGGATTCATCATGTAGGTCTGATAACAAGTATCCAATAAGTCTCTCGCCAGGATCAAGTGCGAGTCCGGCATGCCGTTCTGGTGTCCCAGAAGCAGCGTGCCCGGCAAATAGCAGGTCAAATGGTCCATTTTCGGCTTGAAGTCTTTGCCGTTGATGAGCTCGCCGATGTAAACCCAATGCTCCCGCGGAGTGCGACGCATCAACTCGGTTAGAACGCCATCAATGGCCTGCATGTAGTCTAAGATAAGACTGAAAGCAACAAGCACAAGTTTATTATTATGTACTATTTAGTTAGTTAAAGTAACTACAATACTCACTTATCGTTATCCTTGCGGCCAGTCTGAACCCATTGCTTGAGTAAGTACTCGTAGTAAGAGTCCCCTCGGGCACCCAGTGAAATCGTGGCATAGTTGCGGAAAGTTCCCGTGTTGGCATTGATGAATATGGGCACAAGGCCATGATTCTTCTCCAGATCATGTACTTTCTCGTTTACTTTGTGGGCAACCTAAAGAGTTAAAAGAAGATTTAATAGAACATATTTATCATTTTAAAAGCTCTTCCTAACCTGTTCGTAAATAGAAACGTTGGTGGAGCGACTGAGGTCGCGGAACTCTAGCTGAATGGTGGTGACCTCGCTGGTGGAACTATCCGGCGACCATTTGGGCGAGTGCGCTGAAAGATCACCGAGATTTACGTCCGAATAGGGAATGCTAGACGGCGACTGGAACGCGGGCAACAAGCGGTTGCCCAACTCCGATGCCTTGGCGAGGAACATAGTGTCTCCACTGAGATGATAGGCAGACAGCAAGCCGCCCAGAACTCGTATGGTTACCTCAAAGAGATTTACATCGCGCTTAGTATCGAAGCGCAGTGAATGATCTATCCAGTCGCGTGCCTCTTTGAATTCTGAAAGTAAGCAGTAAAATATAATTTGTAAAAATATACATTAAAACAAATAAGGGAGCTAAACTTGTGTATCCTTGCAGTTTGTTACTGGATCACTCTTAATAAATGACTAAACTATACTTCTGAGACTGAGTTGACTTGATGATTAATCACCATAAGAGCATAGAAACAAAATCAGAAGCTTTGTAGTAACACAAGTGTCTAATCAATACCTTTGATCTGAACAGCTTTAAAATGGGACATTGCTTTTTCGTAGAAAAGCTAAAAAGCGATTCGGTTGAGCGCTCAGCGTAAACGGCTCATTGGTTTTGTGAAAAAGAGCTACTCCATCTAACAGCCAACAGGGCAGTAAAGACAACTCACCATCATCCAAACCCATAATGTACATGGTGTCCAAAGAGTCCACAATGGTTAGACCGAGGCCAAACCACTCGTGCGAGTATTGCGAGATGGGCTTCAGATTGTCGTGGCCCCAGGCGTACTTCTTGTAGCCCGCCCAGGAGTGCTTGAAGGCGGCCACCACCGCCGATTGCCGCTCATTGGTCGCTCCGTGGAAGTGCTGGCCCTTGGCCAGAAGCGGCTGAATCTTACGCAGATGCTCCTTGAAGCTGACACCGCCCAGCTTCAGTGGACTCTTGATGGCCTGATCGAGTTGTTCGCGCTCGCTTAGATGCAGCGGCTGCTTCTGATCGATGGGCTCCTCCACATTGTTGAGTATGTCGATCCCACCGATGTCCTGCTCCTTGTTGTTCTCTGGCGGGGGCAAGGCCACGGCCTGCGGTGGACCCTGAGCGGCCTCAGTCTCCGGCAAACGGACCACATTCTCGGCTGAGTTCGCATCGCCGTAGGCCACAATCTCGTTAAACTGGAAAAGTGATTGGTATCATTGATAGCGTGTATCATTGATTTCACTGGAAGTGCGCCATGCGCCTCGCGGCTTGTAAATCAAAACACCAATAGGCAATCATGCTGATACCGTGGGCTATCTTAATGAGCCCGCGCCTTAATGCTGTCAATTAAGCACTTATCAATTAAGTAGTCCGCCGCCACTTACCTTATCGCTCAGCGCCTCCGGGTGGGGCTGTCGCTTATCTTCGGAAGCGGGAAGCGCCGCCTCCGTTAGTGCTTCGGGCAGCTCCTTCTCCGGCATTGGTGGATGGTGGTGCGGATTCTGCAGGCGCAGATGATAGGGAACCGTCTTGAGGTCCTCGTCCTGGTGGCTGGTGGCTGTCAACTGGTCGCCGCTCAGGCAGAGCACCGCCGTGACGCACAGGGCCGTAATGCCCAGAATGATGAGATTGCGCTGACAACGCGGCAGCTGATTCCAAGCCTAAGTCACGTTGAAAATCATGCATGAGAATGGGAACAAATGAATGGAGTTTACTTTGGAGCAGCTGCAGAAACAACTCCCTCCTGGTACTCACCCGCCGCAGGCTCTTTCTGCCCCGCTCATCGCCCAGCAATCCCGCTGTCGTTCCCGATCCGGGCGAGAGCGTGAGCGTTATGTGTCCACCGTCCTGCATTGCGCTGCGCCAAGTGCCGTCGTCGTCGTCGTTTTCGATTCAGAGCTCTCTACACTCGCGTTGGAAAGTTGAGTGGCAGATTCCGCAACATTCGCTTCGAATAAAAATCGATGGCTGAGCGCCGTCGTCGCCGCCAGCTGAGGGTATTTACTACTACTACCTAACTGAAGGTTGCTGAGGCTACTCTTCGCCTGCCACTTCACTCGCTGGTCATTTTTAATCTCGGCCCAGTCATGGATTAATGCGAGATTACGCGGTTGGAGTTGATAGGCGAAAAATTACAAATAAGAGATTCTAAAATTACTTCTGCCAGGGCTGGGCTGCATGGCTAAGCGACTACCGATAGGCAGGGCTGCAACACGCGCTGATATCGATAAGCAGCTTTAACAGTCGCATTTCAAAAATTAAAACTGATTTCGCTCAAAAGCTTATTTTAAATAAAAAAATTAAATAATCTTTTGTGAACAACTAAAATAAACTAATTAAAATTGTTAAATACATGGTTTTTGGATGTTGCATACTTTTTAAACACATTTATTATTATAATTATTTGATTACAAAACTCAATCAATACATAACGTCAAGAGGTCAACTGAATACAATTGTCGAAATCTCATCTAGAAAAGAGGGGTTTTTGGGGCGGGGTTTATAGAATTTCACAATTTATACAAATTTAGTCACAAAATCACAAAATCGAATGGGTTCAATTGGTAGGAACATCTGACCTTTCGTTGAGATTTATTACTTTTGTCAATAAATTGTGAATAAAAAAAACAATTTGAAGTCATTAAACTGCAATGTGCATGGAAATATTTTCTGCAAGCATAAAATGTGTCTTTAAATATAATTCAGAATCCTTATTAAAATTTGTTCAAATGGTAGTCCCCGCCCTTATGGTTTCCCAGTCACATTTATGTATATTTATTATCATTTAGCGGCGTAACAGGTGTCGCACACCCGCACCGGCTTTCCCGGCTGGCCCTGGGCATTGAGCAGTCGGAGCGTGTGCTCCGAGCAGGCCTTGCAGAAGATCTCCCCACAACTGCGGCAGTGGTGCTTCCGGCGCGTCAGATTGAACTCCCGCTCGCAGGCAGTGCAGTGTGTGGCTATGGAATCGGGTGCCCAGATGCCGGGGCTGCCCAGCGCCTCCGGCGTGGCCTGCAGCGACTGGGCGGAGCCGGAGAGCAGCTGCCGCTGGCGTCGCTCCTGGTCCTGCATCTCGGATACCTTCAGCTTGCTGACACTCAGCTGGATGCCCAGCTCCTCCAGCGTGGTCTGCGCCTCCGTCCACTGGGTGCGCACCTTGTCTAGGTCGGCCTTGAGCTTGCCATTCCTCTCCCTCTCCTCGGCCAGTTCCGTGAGGCAGCTCTGCAGTGTGGATATCTTCTCCTTAAGCTTTAGCTCCTTCTCCTGCAACGAGATGCGCCACTCGCGCTCGATCCGAGACTCGGCCTCCGCCCGGGCAGCCCGCTCCTCGCTGGCTGTCACCTGCGTAGTCAGAGTTTGAGACGTGGTCTTCAGGATCTCGCCCAGATTGCTTTTGTCGTGGGTCCACCTGTGGACAGTGGGTAAAAACGGGTATATTGTAGACTATATCGATCTGTGATGTTTCGAAAGGGTTAGGGACTAGTCTACGGTTCTAGTAAATTAGTATTTCATTAATTTACTGTCTCAACTCATTTTAAAAGCCTTAAAAACATCATAAACTGACTAGCCCTCTGCCCATAGCCTCCTTACTTCTTCTCCAGCTGCTCAATGGTGCTCTCCATGTCCTCCTTCTGGACCTCCAGCATGCTCATTAGCTCCGTCTTGTGCGTTAAAGAGGCCTTGCAGTCCTGTCAACAAAGAAAAGAATCGGTTGTACCAGCGTCGGTAGGAAGGACCCTCTTCTTGGATTTGTTAGTAAGATGCGACAAATGAAAGACTGGGATTCGGATAAGTTTTATTTCTTTGTGGATCGATTTAGAAGAGTACGAGTACTAGAATACATAGGCTGATGCTCCACAGCAGAGTTACATTGTATATAGATCTGTATATTCATATATATGTATGTAGTCTCAATATTTATTTATATAATTACAATACTTGTTGTTTTCGACTAGGCGGAGTGTATAATTACATAATATTTAAGCGGTTGCGCGGGTCTTGAATCCATATGTACATACATATGTATAATAAACATCTCTGAAGCCTCCTCTAATCGCACTATACATATATACATACATACGTCTTTATTCGGAATAATCATCGTATATAATCTTGTTTTTACGCGGGGACTCTGACTCTGGGAAGAATAATTCAGCTAACAGAGGCTGCATACTTGGTAATTCATATAACCTTTAACAATTTGTATTCTAGCTCCTTTCGGGGAGATCTGGTCTAGGGAGTAAAGGCATCCTATATCGTACACACACAATGGCTATTGATAGCTAGGGACTTTATAGTTTCGGGGTCCTGTTAAGCAGCTGCACTTAGAGTTCCGTTTGGAACTGGACGCGGACTTTGAGAAAGCTTTTGAGGCCGCCTGTTTCGGTTTTCATGTATTTTCTGTTTAACTTGAGATCAAAGTCGAAAAAACCTAATAAATATTCATAATTGAAGTTTGTCAAATGGGATTCGGGATGAGTTACTTGCTTCCAGCTATTTGGAATGCGTATTTTTGAAGATGTTTCATCAAACTGTGTACTGGCTCCTTAGGAATAAATGCAGTCAGGCACTAAATCCATGTTTGGTAAAGTTATAAATCTAATTTTAGTTTCCCAGTCGGGAAAATCAAATAGAAAAGTTAACAAAGGTAAACGATATCAAGTTCTGGGAGGGTGAAGTTCGAAACTGGGCCATATACACAAATAGACAGAGGATCATCTTATTCTACATTTGTTCGGGGGCTTAAGTGTCTCCAGCGGCTGTCTGCTCCCGGCACAGGACATAATCGCTGCGAGATCCATCGCCAGAACCAAAGTGTTGGGTCACCGCCACTGCTGCCTCGGCCAGTTCATCGTTTAAGGACTTGGCGGATGTGGGCGTCTTCACGTCCTTGCTGCTCTCCTGCAACTCCTGTGGATGCGGTGGCTCCGGTTGACGCGGCGACTTCCTGTACTTGGCCGGATCGAAGGGCGGAAAGGCGTCCATCTTGAGGTGCATTCGCTTCATGGGAGGGCCGGCGTCCTGCTTGTGCTTCTTGGTGAGGGCCTCGAACTTCTCCAGATTCTGCTGTCGCCGTGTGTTGGGCGAGCGGTCTCCGCCAATGGCACTCGCTCCAGTTCCAGTTCCGGTTCCCTGTCCCGGTCCCGGTCCATGGTGCTGCTGCTGGTTGTCGACGAGCTTCGACTCGTACTTCTTTTCTAGCGATTGTAAAATGTTACCAATTTGTGAGGCTTTCGTTTGGAGGCGCGAGACCATCTCGCCCTTCTGTGTGAGTTCATCTTCACATTCCTGGTTGAATTTTTAGAGGGGATTACGTTTTGACTTTTATTTTTAGACCGATTCTTACATTTGGAGCTAATGATCAAATAATAAAGAAGGTAACGAAAACAAGAGCTACGAATGACCAGATGAGTGTGGTGATGAGCGGTGTTAGGTTGTGATGCTCGGGAAGGATTGGTTAGCAAAACGAACAAGAGAACAGGTTGCGAATCTGCACTCTTGTTTCCTTTCCAACCGATCCGCCCTGATGATTTATGCGTTGACCAACTCACCTGCAGTTTGCGGTACATCTCCAGGTTGATCTGCTTAATGTCATCTAGCTGGCGGCGCAGGGAGACTATCGTGTCCTGCTTCTCGTGGATGTCCTTCTCCAACAGCTTCATGGCCATGTCGGACTCCGCCTTGAGGGACACCTGCAGTTTGAGCTCCTTTTCCAGTTCGGTAGTTTTGCGACGCTCTTCCGCTAGCTCCTCGGACGCCTTCTCCTTATCCTTGTCCTTGTTCTTGTCCTTGTCGCCCGAACCAGTGGAGCTGTTGTCCCCCCCGTGGCTGGACTGGCGCATTGCTTGGTTTTCGGCCTGAAGGGCCAGCAAACTGTTCCGCGCAATAGCCAAGTCCTCCTTCATCAAAGCATTCGTGGTCGTAAGCGACTCCACCTTGGCCTGCAGGTTGCCCACAGTGGCGCTGAAAGATGAGTGAATAACTTAGCCAAGGGAGTAACACAGACGGATGATAGCGCGATAACCCACTTGAGGTGCCTGTTGAGCTCCTCTATGTAGTTCTTCTGGTCCAGCACCGCAATCATATTGCCCTGCCCAGTGGCATCCAATAGCGCCGGCGGAGCACTGTCCTCCGGCGCAGCATCCGCGTTTCTTGAGCTGGAGCGCAGGTACAGAGAAAAGTCGATGACGCCCTGCTGCGAGTCCAGGTCCTCCTCCTTGACGCAGAGATTACAGTCGATCACGTTCAAGCCCACCAGAATGCCCATTATCACAACGATCTGGTTGGAGAAGAAATGACGGTTAATTTGGATGCTGGCGAGTCACGGGATTCGAAGCAGACCTCGTCGCTCATCATGAGCGCGTGCGGCTCGTAGTAGTCGTACAGAGAATCCTCTCGGTGCTCGATGAGGGCCTGCAGGTAGTCCGAGAGCTTCTTCTGCATGAGGGCGATCCTCAGCCAGGCCCTGGCCCTGCCAATGTGGGTCCGCACCGTGGGCAAGTCCCTCACGCTGGCCGTGATGTCCTGCGCCTCCGGGCAGTAGTGCTCGACGCTCTGCAGCAGGTCCCACAGCTCCTTGCGCGGCCCGAGCAGACCCTTCTTGGGCCTGAGACCGTGGCCCAGCACGTGCTCGATGACGATGAAGAAGTGCTGCAGCGGCAGGTGGTCCGAGTCGAGCATGCGGCCATAGCGCAGTGACTGCTCCAGCAGCTCCTTGACCACCAGCTTGCAGATGTTTACCAGGTTGCTGCGCTCGATCTCCGCCGTGTCCCGGGCTGCAAAGGGATGGGAGGGATCCCAGGATTAGAGACTCGTGCGGAGAGCAGGCTGTGCTTCGAAAGTGCTACATTCACTGCCACATTCGAAATCCAACTGACTAACTGAAAAATGAACTTTCACGTGCTATCGTGGCTGCTGTTTTTCCTGGCGCCCGGCGGCTGCCCCATCTACAGCATCAACGTGTCCACTCTGGAGGTGCCCACGAATGATTTTCAGAACGAGCTGACCCTGCACACGATGCTCAGCTCCGAGCTGCGACAGTACCGCAATGAGCTGGACAAGGGAGTCGCACCTAAGAAAAGGAACTTTCCGTCCAAGTTGTTGTTCAAGGAGATGGCCAAGATAGCGCGGAGTTCTGCCACACCAGTCGCCTTTCTGGGCACCAATCTCTTCGACAGCAAACGGAAGACTTGTTTCTCCATGGAGGAGTTGGCTTTGATGTCCGCCCGGCGGACTATGGAGCAGCTGGTGCCCAAGTCCTTTCCCAGCTGCCTGCTCACCGACAGCATGCTCCACATGCTGATCCGGTACGTCAATACGGTCAACCGAATCGTTCAAGAGATGTCGGACGAGGGCACGCGACGGGTGCCGCAACGCGCCTTCTATGACGCGCTGGGCGGA
This sequence comes from Drosophila watanabei, assembly GCA_008042575.1. Classification (NCBI taxonomy): domain Eukaryota; kingdom Metazoa; phylum Arthropoda; class Insecta; order Diptera; family Drosophilidae; genus Drosophila; species Drosophila watanabei. The sequence continues at coordinate 9,238 of VNJS01009555.1, read as the reverse complement.
TACCTTCGATACTATTTGGTGCCCGCGGCCCAGGTCTCCTACTACGCCGGTCGCCTCAAGCTGAAAACCATGCAGTGCCTGCTGAAGATCAAGCGGCAGAGCTACGTCGTCCTCAACACGAACGGAAATGCCTGGCGATCGCCGGCCAAGGATATAATGTGTCAGTTCAAGGGCTCCAAGATCGAGCCGATCGAGCTGGGATCCTCGAAGTTCGAGGATGGTGCCGCCAGCTGTAGCCAGCTGGATCAGAGCGGTGTCTCACAGGACTCGGATCAGGGACAGGTGATTGTGCCGCTGCCGCAGCTGGAGCCGGTGGATAGTGAGGGCCACTTGAGCAACATATTCCTGCCCTTCCGCCATCGACGCATCTACAACCTTCGGTCCCCCAGCTGCGCCAGTGTGGTGGTGCGCTTTTTCAAGACCGTCAGCAGCTGCCACCGCTTCCAGGGAATGAGCCAGGCCAACTACAACCACAAGCTGCTCAACTGGATACGAGACAACGTGCACTCGCACTACATTGACGAGATGTTCTACCCGGGTCTGGGCGGAATCCTGCAGATTCAGGAGACGCTGCTGCACTTTAAGAAGGAGCAGGAGTCCAAAGAAGACGACAAGTGCTGCTACGCAAGGGAGTCGCGCAAGGTGAGTCGCTCAGCTGGCAACTGGCAGGAGGATCCGGAACAGAGCCTGGAGGAAGAGCACCCGGACGTGGAGTCTGCTGAACAGGAGAATGTGTCGAGCAGTGATCAGGAGCCCGAGGAGTGCCGCGAGTGCGACAGCAATAACTCGTTGATCTGGTACATTGCCGGCTTCCTGTTGCTGCTTCTACTAATCATCTTGCTCGTCATCTTCTGCTGCATGCGACGGGGCAAGAAGCGAAAAGACAAGACCCCGTTTACGCCCGTTGATGTCGAGGCGCCACCGAGTTCGAATATCCAGAAGAAACCCAAAAGGGCAAAGGAGCGAACGAAAGCGGGAGACGGGACTAGCCCTTACTATGGTGAAATGGATGAGAGTAGGTTTTAGGTACCGCCAAAGAAGCCATTAATACTTTTCCCTTGAATCCCAGACCGTTCCACCTCCTCGCTGAACTGTCAGCTCAACAAAAAGTGTTTGCCAACCAAGTTCTCCAGCAAGAAAAGAAACAGCTACTACCGCGTCATCGCCGAGGAATCCTCCCCGCAAAGGAACCTGATGTCCTTGCGGTCAAACCAGTACGACTTGTCCCCAAGCTCGGAGATCGAAGAAAGGAGAAGCATGCAAAAACAGAAGCACCGCCAGAGCCAAGAGAAGAAACAAAAGGGGCAAAAGGACGGCGAGTCAGGTCGAAGTAGGACGGTGAGTTGAGAAGAGTTAAACTCCGTTTAGAGTCCTGAACCCAGAATCGCCTGCAGACCAGAACCTCAGTTGACAGAAAGAACTCATCACCACCGGAGGGGCGAAGAACCAACAGAGTGAGGATCGGTAAGTGGCTTTGTTATAAGGAATTTGATTAAAACCAAAAGGGTGTAAGAGTAAACTGGGGTTTGTAGAAAAGGACTAATTAAAGTTGTAGGGACTATAGGAAGATTATTTCCTGTAATTAACCATTTATCCAACAGCAGAGACGGACGAATCATTCTACGCTCCTCGGCAGCACAGGAAAAAGCCAGATGAGACAAGGTCATCTAGGCTAAGGAGCGGCACGGCAGTAAGTTGTTTTACTAATTAAGAACGTGGCAGCAGATTAATCTTGCTATTTACAGTCATCTCCACACACGGTGAAGGACACTCCTAGCTGGGAAACTACCTTTGACGATGTCTAAGTAGCTGTGGCAGGGAATGCCATCGAATGAATGGATTTCTTTTTATGTTATAATTATATTTTTTGTTAAGATTAAATTGAAAAAAGTCCTTCAGTTAAGCCCTCATCGAGACGAGTAAGTGCAGGCAACAAAAATGTGCAACAATGCAGAAAAGGCATGCAAATTAATCAACGATAGCACCCAGGCCAACGGAATGTCCAGGACCAAAAGCCTAGCTGTATAATTTATCTGATAGATGATAGATAGATGTAAGATACGAATCTGAGTTATAGTTAACTCAAGGAGATAGTTAATCAGAAGAGACTGTTGGGCTGATTAAATAAATAAGTAACTAATTAATCAAATCAAGTTTGAGGGACCTTAAACCTTTTTAATCAAATCAATTGTAAAAACTGAACCCTATGTGGTCTCAAGTCCTTGGTCCTGGATATCCATTCAATATAGTTGGCCTGCGTGATCGAAACCAATCGGGTAATCGATTAGAGTCCAATAATATTATTAACTAACAAGAAAAGAAAAGAGATCTACAAAGAAGGAGGCGTGCTGGGCAACAGAGGCAACAAGAAGCGACCTACAGAGATGCGACCACTCGGCGAAGAGGCCGACACTCTGGTGCTGCGACTGGGAGTGCGGCTGGGAGCCGAGTGCCGTGGTGCCACTGTGGACCATGTCGCACAGCCGGCGGCCGATAAGGTTTTCAATTGCCATAATACCATTGTCCGTGATGTCCAGGGCACCTCCTCCACCGCCGCCACTGCCGCTGGTGCTGCCGGTGGACAGTCCGGAGAAGCGCTTGCTGTTGCGCTTGCTCGAGTTGGAGCCACTGGAGAAGTGGCTGGCGTTTCCCGTGCCTCCCAGTGCGTCAGTGGTGGTGTGCGCTGGCTGCTGGTTGCCAGCTCCACCGGCCACGTCAATGTCCTGCAGCTCCTTGAGGCACAGCCATTCGCCGTCGACCGACACCCGGAAGTTGCACAGGTAAATGGTGTCCTGGACGCCGCCGGCCAGCTCCTCGCTGGTGTTGGCATGCGAGGCCTTTGGCAGGGCAATTGTGGTGCTGCCGTTGTTCGCTGGGAGAGGCTGCTGCTGCTGCTGCTGTGGCGGCGGCACGACCAGGGGTTGTTGTGGCTGCTGTTGCTGTTGCTGCTGCTGCTTTGCTTGTGTCTGCACTGTGGACTGTGGGGGTGGGTTCTGACCCTTTTGTGCCTTGCCTGACGCTGCTGTCGCCGCCCTGGTGGCTGCTGCCCCAGTTGCTGGTGTTGTCGCCGTCTTGGCAGCCTTGCCAACTTGTTGGGGCGCCTTCTTGGTCGCAGCCCCTGCCCCCACTCCTCCGCCTGGTGTGCTCATTGTTGGCGTTTTCGCTGCACTCCGCAGTGGCTTCGAACTGGAGGTGGAACTGCCACTGGCACCACCGGCCGCAGTGCCACCAGACTTGAGGCGAGTGCTGCTCCCGCTGGTGCTGGTGCTGCTGCTGTTGTTGTTGTTGTTGTTGCCGCTGGACGACAACTTTGTCTTCTTCGTATCCTCGACGAGTCCTCGCATTTTGCTAAGGCTTCGAATCTGCCTGCTGTGTATGCAGTATGCAGTATGTGAGTGCGTGGGCGTCCGTTTAGTATGGGGAATCGGCCATAAAAATACAGATATACATATGCATGTATATATATATCGATGTTAGTTCGTGATTAAACTGGAAGTTTCCTGCTCAGCAGTTCTCCTTCAGTCGGATATGTTACCTTTTGGTGTTGCTTATCCCTTTAGAGTCTCTTTTGAAGAGGGACTTTCTTGGAAATTAACCAAACAACGAAAAACACTCGCCGCTGCGATGTTACACCGTTATTATCCTTCCTGTGTACGCGTTGAGTAAGACTAAAGTCGGGGGTCTCTTTTATCCTATTGATTTCTCAAGTTTGCGAAGCTCGAAAGCTCCGCGCAAAAGCTTTGTTTTCGTTAGGGGTATTCTTTGATAATTATTTATAGCGTTACACCGTAACTATGGTTATTTTGAATTTAATTTTTTATAACTCTTTCTAATTCCAAATAATGTTATTTTTTCTGGCTGTTTTTAATTGTCAAGTGATTAAAACTTGCTGAAACACTTTTAAATTGCATTGCATGGGGAAGATATTTTATTTAGTAACCAAAAGTAACTAACTAACAAAACGACAACCTAATAGATATCACATAAAGTGCAATAGTCCCGTTCTTATCAATCTAGTTAAATAATATAACAAAAATATTATTCAAACTCACCGCGTTTCAACCGTTTTGCCATTATTTTCGAAGGCGACGGCGTGGAGCCTGGTTCCGGAGCTGGCGGCTCTACAGGTGGCGCAGGCGTGGGCGTGGGCGTGGGCTGCTCTGGATACGGGTAAGTGGTCGTGCCATCAATTACCTCGGAGGCAGCTGCCGCCGCTGCGGCATTGGAGAACTGCGTGGAGATGTGACTGAAAATCTGGGAAGAGATGCTCTCCGTACGCCGAAAGGTGTTGCGCAGGCGGTCGAACGAGGAGCCTGATGCGGACGCAGGCGTAGTGGCTCCCGTGGGGGGCGGAACCGGAGACGCGGCACTTGGGGAACGCGACAGGGATTGGGAGTCGTCGCTCCGTTCGCGGCGCACCAGCAGATCGTCCGTGCTCATGGCGGATCACACACTTCACAACACTTTCTTTGAGCTCCTGCACGATCACATGAATTAGGGCGTAGCGTTTGGGCACGAAATTGCACTTGTACACGGAATAAGTAAACAAAAAAAGTTTGTCAATAAAAATTAAAACAGCTGTTGCATCGCGATTAGGGAAGGGCGATATACCTATAGTAGCTCGATAACACAGCGAAAATATGAGTTGCAACTTACACAAGGATGCTATAGATCTGGCAGCCCTGTGCATAATTTTGCCGCCAAAAGTAATTGTGAGTTTATTTATTTACAAAAGCCGAACGCCAAACAGGACGCACACCCCGAATGGACGTGGAAATAAGGCAACAGTTCGACGAGATGGGCATAGAGCCCGCGGAGGCGGTGCTTGACAAGTGCCTGGAGCTGGCCATTTCGTACAACGTGCTCGACGCCACCGAGTTCGTGGAGCAGTGGATGGCTTTCAGCTTGTCAAACCTCCACGGCGAGGACCCCACAGCCGAGAACCTGGGCGAGTTCGAGCGCAAGGTGCTTCAGTTGAGGAAGGACAAGGTCGTGCCAAAGGCCAAGTCCTATTCTGCAACCGCAAGCTCTGGGCCGGAAATGAGCTCTCTGGCCACCTACGGCGTGTTGGAAGACGAGCCGATGATGGACGACTATGTGAGCGAGGCAACAGCAGACTCATCGGCGATGCACACGCCCAAGGCTAAGAAGGATCAGCCGCGCTCCGCCGCCCTCAAGGGCGGAGTACTCTTCAGTCCCGTCAGCTACACCCCGCAGTCGGCTAAGAAAACGCAAGTGGCGGCAGGAACACCAAGTGCCACAGTTGCTGGCAAGCCGGGTGACATTGTAGACTCCTTCGGCCATCCCAAGCTTCTGGCAGGCTCCCACTGGAAAACCGAAGTGGAGCACCAGCTGCCCGTGACCCAGAAGTTGCTCCACAAGGACGCCCCGCTGACAGTTGCCAATCTGGGCTACATGAACGACCTGCTGGGCGATCGGTGCGACGACTTACACGACCGCCTCGTGGACACCGGACGTGCTCTGGTGGAGAAGAAGCTGGGCTCAGATGGAGCTGCTGAGTGCAGTTGGTATCCGCAGGACAGGCAGACGCTGCAAGCCCTTCACCTGTTACATGCCGTGGGCATGATCCATTCCGAGGACGACGGACCTCTGGATGCTCACTCCACCTTTCTTTCCGTATCAGACGCCGATGAGAATAGTTTACTATCGCTGAACTTCTCGAGGATTAAGTCCGCCAGCATCTTCCCTGGGCAGGTGGTGCTGGCAAAGGGATTTATACCCAAGGGCAACTCCTTCGTGGTGGAGGAGATCCACACAGAGCGGAAGCTGACGCCACCCGCCTCCTTGAAAGTCGACAGGGAGCTGCAGTTCGTGGTGGCGGCCGGTCCATATACACACAGCACTGATCTTATCTACGAGCCACTGCACGATCTGCTGAAGTACCTCAAGGAGCATCGGCCCGACGTGCTGGTACTGACGGGACCTTTCCTGGATGCTGATCACCAAATAGTCAGCGAGCTGGCCGAGACCTTTGAATCCTTCTTCGAGAAGATGATCGCCGGGATAATGGAAGTGGTTGGCAACCACACCACGGTGCTAATGGTCAGCAGCCAGAAGGACGCCATGGTGCACTCGGTTTACCCCACCCCGCCACCCACTCTCCGTAAAACGTATCCCAACCTGCACATGGTACCTGATCCCTCGCTGGTGGATCTGGACGGAATCACGCTGGGCGTCTCTTCCACCGACGTCGTGGATCATCTGCTCAGCCACGAGTTTGCCGCGAACGCTGGTGAACGGATGCATCGGGCAATCAACCATCTGTTCCACCAGGGCTCCTTCTATCCCATATATCCGCCGGCCGACGAGGACATGGCCTTCGACTCCCAGCTGGCGCTGAAGTACGCCCAGATCAAGCAGCTGCCAAATGTACTCATACTGCCGAGCGATCAGCGGCACTTCATCCGTCTGGTTAGCGACTGTCTGGTCATCAATCCGGGACGCGTGGCGGACAGCAAAGGCGGCACTTTCGCCCGCTTCCTGGTGGCACCGTCGGCCCCGGGAAAGTCGGCCAACATGTTCAACAGTGTCGCGTGTCAAGTGCAACGTATCTGAAATTTTTTACCCGAAATAAAAAGCCAATAGCCAAGTATTCCCTGTACTTCTGACCTAACTAATAGAGGGGGTTGATCTAAATGGGGGTTTCAGCGTTAACTTTTATATGTACATAGATTTTAAATAAATAATTAATATAAATATTAATAATTTGGGATGATTCTTGTCAGTTGAATACTTCTTCTAACGACCTAAGATCGAAACTCCATTCACGGCTCAAAGGTGCCCTAAGGACTCGAATTTTCATTTTGCTATTCATAAATAATCGTTAAAGCATTTATTAATTTATAAGTATAATAGTTTACAGCTAAACAGTAGGAAATGGTGTCTAAACATAATGTACTCGCTAGGATCTCTATGTACGATGGATCTCGCTCGCCCCGATAGATAGCGAAGTCAATTCGGTGTCGAGGGAGCGCGATCGACGAGAACTAAAACTCTGTTGTATATTTTAACTATACAAAAAATACTGTATGCCGTTTATGTTGTGTGTGTGTCCCATGATGAACTTGGCTGCCACTCAGATGCGGTTAAGTAACTGCGTGCCACCTTAAGTAATCCTCGCCTGCTGTCCCGCCTAATTCATGGAGCTGCTTCGTCCAACAACTCTCTCGTTCAGTTGTTGGGCTCCTGCTTGTATTGTTATTGTCGGTTGTTCACCCCCTCGGGATTGTGGCTGCTGACCATGCTGTGCTCCATATTCTTGACAATCACATAGTTGGTGATGTGGTTTATGGCCTCGTCCTGCAGACGCTCTGGCCAGCGCTTCATATACGACTTGATAAAGTCGCCAAAGGTATCCACCTTGTCCGGAGTACTCTTATGGGTGTCCACGATATTCTTCACAATGTCCACGAACTTGTCGTAGTCCTCGTGCGACTTCTTCATCTTCTGATAATTGGCCACGCCACCGTTGGTGTTACCACCGCCGCCGCTGGCTCCGCTCCCACCTGCAGCCGCATTCATTTGCTGATCCATGTTGGTGTCGGCCAGACGGGCGGAGGCAGCGGCTGCCACCGCCGCCACGGCCGCCGAGGAGGCCATGAAGTTGTCCACACTGCCGGCATTGGGCGGTGGTTGGGAGTGGTCCATAAAGTGCCGATGCATGCCGTACTCGGTCCTATTTACGGAAAATAATACATTTAAATTCACGATTTAATCAAATCGATAAGAGTAATGATTATAGAAATTGAAAGTTGGTACAAAATAAATCGGTTTTATTGTCATTAATTTTTGAAAGATGAGTGAGTACTACTTACTTATAGAACCCCTCCGTGTTATTGCTATTAAACTCTTGCTGAGACATTGGATTCTTCCAAACTGGTGACTCGGATGTAGAGGGTAAGCTGCTAGTATTAGAGGCACTCGTCATGCGTTTGTCTCTGCAAAGCGATAAAGAACATTAATAACTAATCGTTTAACAGGCTTAGGGATTAAAAGAAACTCTGGGTTAAAAACTCCCAAAACACGTCTACATTTTGATAGTTTCTATTAACCGATATTATCTCAGATTGCATGCATAGAAACTCACTTGTAACCGGTGTGCGCGGCCAGACTCTTGAATACATCATCCACTTGACTGTAGAACTTCCAGGTGCTGATTATGCCCGTTGTTTCGAAGGTCTTCTGCTCCTGACGGTAGCGCTGCGTTAGATTGTTGACCTTAAAGTGAACCTCTAGAGCTGTTACAGGGACACCCAGAGAGGTAAGCTGCTTGGCCATTGCCACATAGAGATGGCCATTGCGTTTAATCGTGCGCAGCTCATAGGCGCAGACTTTCCATAGTTTGATCAGCTCCAGAACACCACTATCCTCCCATTGTCGGCGCTTTTTGTTGAATTTTTCATACTGTCAGAGCGAAGGAGGGCACATTTCAAAATTAGTATCACAGGATCACAGCAGATACGCGGTTCCGAGGAGGAGCACACTTACAGGCATTTCACATGGGTCTCACTGCCGACAACGGGTTCGCCCAACAGACTTCGTCTGCCAGCTGAAGCAGGACATGAAGCGGTTTATCCTAGTAGACGGGCATAATGTACATGCATCCACTCCTGAAAAGAAATGAGAATTAAATAATTATAATAATAAATCCAATAATCTCGCAAAATTCATGGTTTTTTAATTTTGTGAGCTTTGAAAGGGTTTCTTTTTAATTACAATCCCAAGAACTTAGGTTTTAAAGTCTATATAAGACTGAATACTGCTAGAAACAAGAATTTATAAATTTTATTAAAGTAACCATTTTTCTCAGATTTTTATTCGAATGGAGAACGTGTTATGTGTTTACTTATGTGTGTTGTTTTTTTTTTTTATATAAATCGTGTTTATTATGTTTACACTTTCAGGTGAGAAATTAGAAGTGTTTACTTATTTACATCACTAAAAATCAGCTTGTATTCAATAACAACCATGCTGAATAATAAGCTTCAAATATCTCATTTTTAGTGCACTTTTAAAGTCGCCTGTGATTATCACCACAATAACGCCCATTTCAGCCCATTTCCGTGTTATTGAAAACTTTAAAGCGCCGTTTGATATTCCTGTCGCCGAGTGGGCGCCTAGGCCGCCTCCCCAAACGCGATTATGACTTGCCTGCGCCCCATTATAACGCTGTCATTATAATTGCTGATTTTCGATCATTAAGCCGGCACAAACACAT
>VNJS01009551.1:0-17847 GCA_008042575.1 Drosophila watanabei | reverse complement strand
TCTGGTTCGTAGTTATTCGTTGGCAATGTGTATGCCAGCTTCAAGAAGAATTCCATGAACCGTTTGCGTCAAACTGAGAGTTTTTTTTCTGTGTTTAACGCCGCATATTTTTAATTTGACTTCGAAATTATTAAAACTTTTAACATTTTTCTATTCGTTAATCAATTTTATCTAATCTAAACTATTGTAGCAAACTTTTTTATGAACCTAAATAATTTTCCTTGACCAAAATGTAGAAAACCACAAAATTCATCAAAAAGTTTGAAAATATTTTTTTTTTTTTTTTTAGCTTAATTGAACTATTATTTTTTATATTAATTAAGTAAAATTAAAAATTAAGTAAATAATATTAACATTAAAATATGCGTAAAATTTTTTTTTATATTTTTATTTTTATTTTAAAGTTGAAAATTTCGAAATTTTGTGTTTGACCCTCTTATGCGCCCATTTCTGTTGGGCGTGGCAGGTCCATTTTTGCACCAACAAATTCTGTGGGTTTCTACTTTACAATGGTAAAGGTTTCAAAAAATTAGAAAATTTATTTCAAAAGTTATGATTTTTGCAACGTGTTTAGGCAGAATGCCCCACTGTGCGGCGGCTTAAGACTTCATCATTATTTGCGCCGCATATATAATTAATTTGTTCATTCTCCACTTAATCAATACTAAAAATTTCTCTAACAGCCTCTTCATAACTGGGCATAACTGTACCTAAAGGGCTAACTGTTTCACTAATTTCCGGTCTAACATTTTTACTAATTGCTTCACTAACTGTTTTACTAATTGTTTCACTAACTGTTTCACTGACTGTTTAATTGACAACAGGACTAACTGTTTCACTAATATTTTTGGCATCTAAGGTCTTAAGCGTAACCATTTCCAACGTGTCTAGATCCAGAGTCTGCTGGCAAGCTTCCATAAAATTTCGTCCCAAAACTACTTCATGACTCATAGACTCGTTGGGAACCACGTACATATAAAAGTAACATTTTATTCTTTCTTTCATAACGTAACATAAAATTTTTCCATATATTTTCAATTGGCTTTTATTTAGCCCGAAATAGTTTTCCGAAACAGATTTTAAATTAACTTTACTGGATATACTGCATAGTTTTGCAAATGAAATGGGACTCCCTGTGTCTATGAGGCATTCTGTAATTAACGGGGTTTTAGAGCTATTGTAAAAAAAAATCTTAACATGTCTCACATAGTTTTTTGTATTCGCGCTCTTGCGCTCCGGGCACTGCCCGACGAAGTGTCCAAACGTCCCGCAGGCATATCAGGAACCGGGCTCCCTCTTTGGTTTGAGGCACTTCCTGGCGAAGTGTCCTTTAGAGTTGCAGTTGGCGCAACGCAAATCCTTATTGGCTGCCCCTCCTCCAGAGAGCTGTTTTGTCGAACTGCCTCCCGTTCTGCACTCTGGCAAACGCACTTCCAAAAAGGCCCGTAAAATCTGTATTGGCTCGGAGAAACACTGAATGCGCGCCTGATTACGCAGAGCTGGTGCTGGAATGCCTTCTATGATGTTTTCTAGGAGCTCCTCCAAATCGGTGTTGATGTCGTTAGCTAGCATAATCTTGTCCTCAAAAAAAGCAGTAAACTTTTCTTCTGGACGCCATTGACGCCTTTGGAATGCGCTCCTCAGCTCTCCTTTGGACATCTTAATGCCAAACGTTATGATTAGCTGCTCGCAAAGTTGATCGGCTGACTCCAGAATGCGCGTGGCGTTTGCGTGCAGCCAGCGATGTGCGTGTCCCTTCAGCTTGGCAATTAGAAGCATGCGCATGCACCTGTCGTATTTTGCCAATGTTCTGAAGCTGTGTGACCCAATTGCGCGCACACACGCTGCCATCGTATTCCATTGTAACTTCTTTAGCCAAGGCAGGCGATGCTGCTGGAGATTCTAACAGTTTGTTTACATTCGTGTTATGGCGTTGAGCATCACTGCCAGCGGTCTGTTCTCCAACACTGGTCTTGTCCGTACCGATGTTATCGGCTGTGATGCTAACTTTGGTGCTGTTAGCTTTAACAGAGTCGCTGTTGACGCCAATGCTAACATCGCTTGGAATTTTCATGCTATTTTCGATGACGTCATGGATTTCTTGCTCACGAACAACCTTTTTCTTGTTTGCGTCCTCGATTTGCGAGTGAATCCTCTGTAATACAGCCATGCTAGCTTCTATTTCGTCTCGAATTTTCTGTAGAGCGGCTTTTTCGGCGTCCACAAGCGATAGCTGCTCCAAATCGAGATTGTGCACGGTTTCCGACGCCATTGGTTGCGCGTCGAACGAGATGGGTTGCGAGTCTCCACCTCGTGCCTCCTGTTGTACCGACAAAGATGCAGCTCCTTCAATCTCCTCTTCTATTTCCGCTGTCGATACGATACGATCGAGCACCGAGAATTGGCTTAAATCCATGTCAGGCATAGTGAGTAGTGACCACTTCTGATGTTGTAAACGTTAAATAATCAACACTGTGCTTTAATATATTTCTTTACTTTATTTCGTCTGATCGTTCCAAGTAAAAGCCACCGAATGAATTCTACTTTTCGTTCTTGTTCTACGCTTCTTCTCTATCGATGTATATGTGCGCTAGGTATACATATTTATCTCTTAATGCTAATGTACATGATAGACAGAGATGACAGTGTTATGCTTAAATCTAACGGCGATTCGGTATGTCGTGTGCCTCTTCGATACAATAGGCTTTAGGCTCAAACTAAGCTAATACAAAATACAGTGGGCCTTGTGCGTATATATCCTACCACAATATTAATCGTAGGCAGGTTTTTTAAAATACATTTCATATTTATGTCTTTGGCAAACAGTATGCGCTAGTAAATAACCGTTTGCTGAGTACCGTTACTTTGCATATTTTGCTACTTTTTTTCGCTAATTTCTGTGGAATTTTTTTGGTTCAACTGAATAGGTTTAGCTGAAAGATTTTTAGTTTTCGATTGAATTTGACGGTGTAGCGAGACATTTTTGATGCAAGTTTTAAATTTCATATTTTTTCTTTAAATTTAAAAAAAAAATGGAACGCAGAGAACAATTATTTGAACATGAAAGAGGCCAAATCGAAGGCTACCATGAAAGTGGTCTTAGCCATCGAAAAATCGATCGAAAAATTGGACAAAGCCAAAATGATATGGACAATTTTTTGAGGATCAAAGCAGAACACGGGAAAAAACATTAAAGGTGGAGTCACAAACGCCACATCTGCGACAGACGAGAGGCATATTGTGAGAACTGGGTCTAATTCGCATCTCTCAGCACCCAAAATTAACGAAATTACTCTTAAAAGCATTATTTTGTCGGCTAATAGTCTAAAACGAATGTAATTTAAATAAAAATCTACGTTAAATGATGCACGTAAAGCTTTACGACTGCTCTTTGCGCGTACTCACATAAGCCGGACGGGCGAATGGTAGAAGGTGGTTTTTTTTTAGACAAAAAAAATTAAGTTTGGACGCTCTTGATGAATACTACTATTATAATCACGATCTTAGAAAAGCAGAGTATTTTCTAAGCCGTCGCCATAGCTGTGAAGAAGGCGTAATGGTGTGGTGGTCGGTATTAGTCATTGGCACTGCCGACTTTCAATTTATTACCTACCTACAAATCCATAATACAGACTGCGTTTTCTCATTATTCCAATATTTTTCACGTTATTAAATGGACTGACCGGCACGTTAACGCTTAAATTCTTACAGCTAGGATGGTAAAAGAGTGGATTAAACGCAAAATGTGGACTTGCTCGAATGGCCTACATATGGATTCAGTCATTATTAAACTTATTGAAAATGTACTGAAGTATAATGCCAGTGCGTAATATAAGAACATTTTCTTATGTTACTTACATAATTTTAATTTTGTTTGGTTGAACCTATTCAGATGAACTAAAAAAAAATCGTCGATTTTGTTAACCTTTCAGAAGAAAAAATAATTAAGGAATAAATAATACGTTTCTGAAAAAACTTCTAATTGCATGTATTGAAATTGTATTGTATTAAAATATGATTTAAGTATCAAATAAAAAAAAATTATGTAAATCGGAAAACTGGTTTAGAAATTATAGAAAAATTCCTACCTATATTCAGTTGAGCGGCAGTGTATATAGCTCTTGGTAAGCTCTATAATTGTAGCTAAGATCGATTTTGGACAATTATTTGTTTTCGAGATAACTACCAAAATGTAAGGAATTCGCACGCGACAAAAAAAGAAGTCACTTTTTTAAAAACCCGTTCAAGAACTGATTTCAGCAAAACCTGATGATGCAATTAATTTTAATGTATTATGCATAATGTTGTCTGAATTATATTTTTGGTTTGACCTTATAATATTAAATTATTTTTTTTAATTGAATTTTTATCGATCATTCTCATACTCTTCATGTTGTTTTTTAGTATTAAAATAAATCCGTCCGACTTTTGCATTTTTCTTGTGATGTTAGGAAGCCAAAGTTAAAGCATAATGCCTCTGTTTTAGGTGTTTTTATCAAAACAAAACAAGCTATTTTTATACCCTTGCAGGGTATTATAATTTCAGTCAGAAGTTTGAAACGCATTGAAGGAGTCATCTTCGACCCTATAAAGTATATATATTCTTGATCAGCGTCAACAGACGAGTCGATCTAGCCAAGTCCGTCTATTCGTCTGCCTTTCTGTCCGTCTGTCCGTTTCTACGCAAACTAGTCCCTCAGTTTTGAAGCTATCTAAATGAAACTTTGCAGATAGTCTTCTATATACTCTCACTCGTACATAAGTCGGAACGAGCCGGATCGGACGACTATATCAAATAGCTGCAATAAAAACGATCCGTAAATTTTTTGCAAGAAAAAAATTATAACTTCACTTTTTTTTAACATATCTTGATCAACTTTAGGTTATGAGCTTTATGATTACCTAGCAGAGGCGACAAGACTAGCAGCAAAACAGGGCAAAGAGAGCACAACAGAGGAAGCGGAACAGAACAGAAGTCGGTCGGACCACTACGAGCAGCGGAGCAGAAGTCGATCACGGCCGACAGAGGCAGCAGAGCAAAGGAGGAAAGGAAAGCCGAGCTGAGCACAAGTCGTCCACGACGATCTGCTGGCACGCACCAAGATCAGCAACTGCAATATTTCCTCCAAGCAGCGGAGAGCAGCATTGCGCCGAAGAGCGAGGGAGTCTGCCGACAAAGAGAAGAGGAGACGGAAAAGCGAAGCTCTCAAAAGCCCAAGAACAACCTCCGGCGATCACCATTTCCCTTCACCACCAAACTCAAGTTCAAGTTCGGCTGAGTGCCGGCAGAATCGAGCTTGCCCGGCCGCCAGAGTGAGAAGGAAGGTGAGAAGAGAGCTGATCCGGCCAGAGGATCGAGGGCAGCGCTGCCGCCAGAGGATAAGCACAACTTGGTCACGGCCAGACTGCAGCGAAAACGTTGCCATGACTTCTTCGGCGATTACTAAAAGGGGCGGACGTGAAACCAACAGGGAAACCGAGAGCACAAGTCCAAGCAGGACATGTGGCCGCGGTTAACTCCTCCGCGAAGGAAACACAACGCAAAACAAGCGGCAGGATCTCTCCCCGAGGGAACGCCGTCACTAATCATCGGCGCCGGCACGGATAAAGCCGGACGAGCGTTTGAACAGGGGTGAGCCGGCCAAGGGCCGTGATTGTTAATGAAGTTATATTAGAGTGTGACAGTGCTCAGCTAGGGGCGCAGCGCCAAGTAGCAGACATAGAAGTTAAGTAAAGTCGCGATAAAATAATAAACCAACTAGAAAACATGTGGTTTTGTCTCCTGCCCTTTTCTTTGGCTTGGCTTGCATAAAACGGGGCCGCCCACTCCGCTCTTCCCCTCTCGCTCCCTATTTCGGCGGCTGTTGTATAGTTCTAAGCCCGAGTCGATTCGGGACGGTAACGAGGGTCCGTTGCTGTTGGAGACTTCCAAGCACGGGCTCAGGCGAGGTGGCCACCATTTCGCCCCGTTTTTCCCGCGCAGACATTTCTCCTCTCGCTCGCACCCGCAGGGATTTGGCGGTTGGGCCGTTCGCGCCAGTTTTCCCTGCGGCCGTTGGATCTTTCCAGGTCTGAGTCGAGGCGGGGAGGAAATAGGAGGCCGTTGCCGTTTGATTCTTCCAGGCACGGACTTCGGCGAGGGGCGCGGTCGGTGGACGCTTCCGGACGGCACGAAGGGCATTTAATTTTCGACAGGATCCAGGATTATCGATTAACCCCTTTTATTGCTAATGTAACCCTCTCGCTGCCTCCCAATGTTTACGGCACCCTATGCCCCGGTTGTCTTTTAATTTATAAATTTTCTGGGAGGAACTTTGGGCCGCTGAGGATCAGACATTTTTACAAACTGCCAAGTAACTCCGAAAACAAAAGAAAAAGCAACTTTTCGAATTATTTGTTTGCTTGTTTCAGATGCTGCTGGACCCTTATGCACTTCAGTCTGCGTAACTAATCCATTAATGACGCCGTGATCACAGACGACGGCTCTGGTAAAGATGCTGTACCAGCCCCCAGTTCTGGCTGATTTCATCTTGCCCTTAGATTTGCAGCCTATTAACATCAATCAGGCAACCACGTCACATGCTGCTGACTTCAATGACGCGTACATTGCCTAGGATACCCCACATATGGTGTCTCCAGCGATCACAACTTCCGCGCAGTCGCACAGTAGCGCCTCTAGAACAAAAGCCATTGCAAAAATCAAAAAAGTCGATGTCGCAAAAACGATTTTAGCCATACTTAATCGACAGAAAATTTCCCAAGGATTAAGAATTTACAATAAAATTAATTTTAGGATTTTTTTTTGTAGATGATATAAGCATTCAAAGTTGAAAAATATTTCCATTTTGGCATCATAGGAGAAAAAAATTGAAAATTGGTCGACTTTCAGGTAGCATTACTCAAAATGTAGATTACCTATCGTCATGTTTTTTTTTTAACGATAGATACATTCATTACCTATAAAATAAGCTGAAAAAAACGACATTTGGGTTTGGGCTTGCACAGGTAAATCGCTACCTTCCAGGTGTCCATTTTTTTTCCTTTTTTCTGGCTAAAGTAGTCTATATCTTCTGAAGCCGATGAAAGCCACCGAGTACACTAAAACTACAACTTTTGTGAATATTTTTTGGACCAAAATCAACTTTCATCGGCTGCGTCACGCTGCGTCTGCGGAAATGCAACGGCATAAACCAAAGCAATTCAGGGGTAAAATATACAAAAATACCAAAAAATCTGGTCTTACTTAAACGCAAAAACGCTTCTTAGGGTTAAAATTTTGAATTTGTTCATGTGTTTTTTTTTTTTTGTATTGAATGAAAAATCTTTCCCTTACATTGGTTTTTTAATAATACTAATACAAAAAAGACAAAGACATTTTTTTTAGGGTCAGCCAAAAATTATTTTTTAAAAATTAAAATATTTTTTTTTTTTGCATTCAAAATATTTTTATTTAAGCAAATACATAAAAATAAAGATAAAAAATTAAATACATATATACATACATATGTAAATTTTACAACAATTACCTGCCAGTCGCCGTTTAAATTATTTGAAAATCTTATTTGGTTCAAAAGTTATGATTTTTGCAACCTAAAATGAGAAAAGGCGCTACTGTGCGTCGTTCACCAGCCCTGGACCCCAACATTCTACAATTCCTGGAGTGCCATTAGCTGGTATTGCTCCAAAACGCGGATTTTTGTTTTGCCTTCAATCTAGAGCTTTAAAAATCAAATTTATCTCATTTTGGATGAACAAAAGAATCGATTATTTTTTTAGTGAATCGATTCATCGACCAGTTTGGTTAATTAAACAACATTTTCAGGTGGCGATTCGAATTAAAATGTACGAGGTGAAACTATTAATTTAATATAATTAACTTGAATAAACCAATGACTGTTGTGCTCTTTTAAAATCAGTGGGTTATTGTGGAGAAAAGGAAAGGGAAGATGAAATGATGTATTGAGAGTGGTTCGTGCTACCATATTCAATAAAAATGTACAAAAGCGGTGGGAGCACCAACCTTGACGAAGCACCAGAGGACAAGGTTTCGTAATTTCGTACATTGTCTAGACCCCATACATACTGTGCCTTACAGAGCAACATTAAGTAATATTTTGTTGGAAATATATATAAAAAAAATAAAAAAAAAAATTGACCATCTCCTTGCAAATGTGAAGTACTGCGGCATCACACAAGATAGTTGGACAAGTCGAGCAAATGACCCTATTTTTCAGTAACGAGTCACTTTTTGTCCGACAAGTCCAATTAAAATAAAATATACTGCATAAATTAACATCAATAGTCACAGACAACGCATCGTCGATAAATAAAGCGTGCAATCTCTTAGAAAAACGACACATGCCCTGTTTTGCACACACTTTGAATCTTATTGTGAAAAAAACGCTCGGCAGCGTTTGGCGGCTTGGATGTTAACGGATAATGAATGGCATGTGCGTCAGGAATTTATTGGATCAACCAATCGTGTACGACAATGTAGTAAGAAAACGATCCCTTTTATCATTCCCGTATCGGCAGGAATCAATAATTGATTAACTTCAATGACTGATCTAATCAAAACCAATTTTTTGGATAGGATCAATGGCCAATTATCCGATGCGTCCCGAAAATGACAACAATCTTAGATCCTAGATTATAAAAGAAAAACCTTTTAGAAAAATGGCACTGCGGACTTGGCAGTACAGGTTAATCAGAACGAGCTCGCAGGAATGCCCTAAAATTCCGTTTCCACCCGAAATTCATCCGAGCTACCAAAATCCACTATAAGCAAAATAGCAACAAGGGTTAAAACACCACGGACGGATGCTTTTATTGGTCTACGGCAGTACTTAGAAAATGCCCACGCACCGCGACAGGATTGTCTAAAATTCATGCAAGAGTGTGCACCTAAATATGTTTGTATCCCAGTACTTAGAAAATGCCCACGCACCGCCATATATTAGTCCTTTTGACAGGATTGTCTAAAATTCATGCAAGAGTGTGCACCTAAATATGCTTGTATCCCATCGTGTTCGACGCAATCGGAGAGGACATTCAGCAAGGCAGACCGAATGACTAGAATTGTTTACATGTCTAATTTTCAAGTTTATTTTATTATTCTCGATCGTACCTGTAGAAATTGAGTTGTCGCGGGTAGGTGAAAGTTGTGTTACCATGTTGACGGTTCGTTGACCGGGTTACAATCCTCACCTTTATTGGTCGCCGGCCGGATCGATTACTTAATCTTAGCCTATGGTGTATGCTAGCTAGTTCGTGCAAGTTCGGCTTCAAGAACCTGTGATCGACAATCCCGTCCTCATGAGGATCAGGTAACAAAAACTAAACATATAAAAGGCCCCCTGTCCGATATCAGATAAATTATATATTCTCGTTCGGTAAGGGCTCGCCAAATCGCTTTGATTTATTCGACTGCTATCAGCTGGAGCACTTGCGCTAAGCATGTAGGGATTATTATTATAAGGTTATATAACACTTTGGCAACGACAAGATTTGTTGACTGTTATTATTTAGCTACGGCTTTTGATTACGGTCTTCTGCTTCAACATTTTGTATACGGGTTCCTAATAGGGCTCTATTTCTGCTCCACTTTGACAACTTGGTTGTTATCATGTTCTTAATGACAATTAACTCTCTCCAGAACTGCCGTACTTCAAACCCAATAATTTTGCTACTGCTTGTTTTCAATTGAAGTGTGATGAGTTAAACATAAATAAAGAGAAACTAAAAAAAATGGAGAATTGCTGACATAGTTTTGTAAAAAGCAACGCCACAATCTAATGGCTTCAATGACTACAATACCAAGTATACGAAAACAAAACTAAGAAGTTCAGTACCCTTGCAGGGTATTATAATTTTAGTCAGAAGTTTGCAACGCAGTGAAGGAGTCATCTCCAACCCTAAAAAGTATATATATTCTTGATCAGCATCAACAGCCGAGTCTATCTAGCCATGTCCGTCTGTCCGTCTGTCCGTCTGTCCGTTTCTACGCAAACTAGTCCCTCAGTTTTAAAGCTATCTGAATGAAACTTTGTAGATAGTCTTCTATATACTCTCACTCGTACATAAGTCGGAACGAGCCATATCGGTCAACTATATCATATAGCTGCCATACAACCGATCCATAAATTTGTTGAAAAAAAATTATAACTTGACTGTTTTTTAACATATCTTGATCAACTCTCAGTTATAAGCTATATATATTATTCTAGATTTTCGGATTTAGTTTTATAAAGATCGGGTTACTATATCATATAGCTGCCATAGGAACGGACGTAAAATTTTTAGAAAAAAAATTATAGCTTTGTCAGTTTTCAATATAATTTCTTCTTCTTTGATATACGAGAATTTTATATTTTTTCAGAATTTTGTTGTAAATTTCATAAGAATCGGACGACTATATCATATAGCTGCCATACAAACGATCAGTAAACGTGGAAAAAAAAAATTACATATTACTTTACATGTAAAAATGTGAAAAAATGTAAAAAAAAATTAAAACTTTAAAAATTGTATGAATATGAAAGTAGTTCATATTATATTATATTGGGAAAGATTATAATTTATACAATTGGAATCTGCAAGGGTATACCAACTTCGGCGTGCCGAAGTTAGCTTCCTTTCTTGTTTTTAATTATTTTTAAAGTTTTCTTCTTCGATCTGTTTCGAGGGCTTCTTGAGTAATAGTCCTTTAAGTTTTAAGTGAATGGTTCCACCATAGCGCCCTCAAAAAAAGTCATGTTAATCTTACGTCATATGTGATGTTGCGGCAAATTGGACGATCGGGCTTTATGAGAAAAAAAGAACATTCCAATTCTCATTAATTTCTGAGTTTTCACTGATACTTTGCGGCAACTGAAATACCATCCTATCTTTTGCAAAGGATGCTAACCATATCATTGATTAGGTTCTGAACTACAGAAGATTATATTTATTAAAAATTATTTTTGCTGAAATCCAAATGTATTTACCTGTGCCCTGGTGGATAAGCTTCATAACGTTTATTAATTTCTGGTTCCATAATATTCGATTCACATGCTGAGAGTATATCCACTTAAAGCTGCTCATCCAGTTGTTCCCTGCCGTTTTATTTCTTCCCTTAAACTTTGGAAGTTTGTATTTAAAAAAATTTCCCATTATAGAATGTACATACTTTTTTGCTCAAGTCAACTTCTCGGCCATCCTTTGGTACATGTGGTATTTCTTCTGCTTTCCAAAAGTAGCGAATTTTTAAAACCAATAAGAAATTAGAAAAGGGTTACAGAGGAAACTGATGAAATTTGCCTTATAAACAACTATTTTCGGTATACTTAATAAGTCTGCGGGGCTTATGTCAAATATTTACTTTAAAATAAAAATTCTTTGGTATAGAATTTGATAAGTAGAAGTGGAATCACACTGCTAGCCCATAAGAAATAATACGCGAATTATATATAACATTCTAAACTGAGTTGACTTATAAAATAACACTTTGAGTTTAATGTGGATAAAGGCATAAAAAGATATAGAGTCATACAAATCGAAAATCTCCAAGGGTTTTGCTTGACCAAAAAGGCTATTAGCACACTAAGATGGCAAATCTCTCACAGAAGGCGGGGACACTAACCCTCGCCGAACCCTATATAGGGAGGGCCACAGTCTTGTGCAAAACCGCGATTGGGTGAGGTTAGTTTAAGGCTCGCACAGTTTCTTTCTAACGGTTGACTCAAGACTCTCAAACAACATCTCATCATACTTTCCGATCCCCAACCATGCTTTTTTTCACAGCAGGTTGGTACCCAGCCGCATTCAGGACGCACCCGGTTCCGAGTCACTGTTAGAGCTTGACTCATGAAATCATTACGAAGTAGTAAAACTTAAGTTCAAAAACACTTTTATATTTTTCACGTGTAAACACATTGATTTTGTATTGCGCTCTGTAAAGTGACCTGTTTTTTTTATTATACATGTTATCGATAAGCGTCCAATGTCATAGAATTAAGCTAGATTTTAAGAAAAGAATATACAGTCACTTAGTTCTGGAAAATAAAAGTGATTGACAACTTTTGGAACGAGGAGAAAAAAAATCGTAGAAAATCAAAGCCATCCGACGTTAGTCTTTTAAAACAATAACCTGTAATTTTACAAATGAAGTGTGTGGTTTGCCCGAGGCATTATTTCGAGATGAAATAAGCCTGACGATGGAGAAGCTGTCTAAATGGCTTTCTGAGAAGGACGTGTCGTTGGACAAGAAGAAGAGTTTAGAGGAGGAACCGAAGCCGGAGTTGATGAACTTATAGACAGCATGAATTGATCTCTTTAAATTAAAGGAAAAAATTTCCGCCTTTAAAGTCAATAAGCTGGACCCCTTTGTTAATATCAGGGTTCTTGGGGCTAGTTTTTCTACATTTTCTTGAAAATATATCCTTTCCGCTCATCATTGGATTCGTGAGTGCGAGCTACGCAAAAAGATGATGCAACACCAGACTGTTCCGCCGGAGAACAGGCGGTGCTCGACACATATGCGAACGGCTGCCCACAACTCCGGTGACGGGCACGACGAGAATGAAGACTACAAAACGTCATCATCCTAGGAAACTGGTTATTCCTTACTAAATCATGTGAACTTTGCGAGACCTTGTAAACCTGTTAGCTTTGGGGCCCGACAGAGAGTGCTGGCAATGTCAAATGCGACACATAGTTACGACAGCTTAGGCGAGTACCGGAAGAGTTCCACCTAGTGGATCCATAGAATACCGCAGCGTAGCGCCCTCTCGATCCCCTCGCTGGCGAGTGTCGTGGGCCAGGCCCAATTCGCATTACCGCTGACCCCTTCGCTCCCTGCTAATACTTAAATTACCCCTCTTTTTCTCTGGTAAACCTGTGGCTGATACCCTACATAAAACGTCAGGCAACCGTTCATCTTTAAAAATTTTTCTGTGAAGAGATCCTGGCGTGACTAAGCTTCATGCCAGCCTAAGAACTATTTCACAGATACCTCCCGAGCAGAGATTTTATTTCCAGAGAGATTTTTATTTATTTATTTAGAAAATAGCAAATTTCTGCAATTGTAATCCATATCCTTACCTCTGACCGGGTAAAAAGTGTTTTTTAATGATATGCTCCGACTCACATCAGGTGGGCAGAGGCATGGATAAGTGTCTTAAAATAATTTCAGTGTTTAAATCAAAGGACAATTCAACATGTAGTAAAGAATATAAATCATTATAGGCTGTACATAAAACGCGAAAAGGGTCGAGCATCTCAAAATTCGATTTACACACATTTAGTGCAATCGGTCGAAAATAACGCGACGGTCTTGAAGGGACCGAGAAACTCAACTGACCTAATAGATACGATGAAGAAATGTGACCGTTAACGAGTTTGTGAAGGAACATCTCTCCGTGGCAGGTCCGACGATCCTTCAGAGAGGGCAGGCACAGAAGACGCAGCCTGTTGTTATAGGAAGGAAAGTGACGATGTGATTCCCAGTTAAGTCCCCGTAGAGCAAACAAAAAGAATTTTTTCTGAACTGATTCAATAAGGTCTTGAAATTTCGCATATTGAAGTGACCATACGCACGAACAATATTCCAGAACTGACCGAACAAGAGGGACATAAAGGAGTTGAGTGAGGGATCATCAAACTCCTTCGACCAGCGCTTAACGAAGACGAAAAACCCTTTGGCTTTATCAATTATAGTAATATGGTCGGTGACAGAACTCTAGGATCAGTAACTGAGTAAATGCGTTCAAGAACACTTGTCCCAATGGAATAATTTGCAAGGAAACTATTTGTTCGAAGAAAAGACATAAATTTACATTTGGAGTTGTTGAGGAATAACAAATGGTTGTTGCACCAGGACAACATATTGTTTAAGTCAGTTTGCAAATGCGAATGAGAGTTTGAATTCGTCAGTGGCAACATAGTTTAACGTCAGCCGCGTACATCATCACATGGGAATAAAGAATCACATCAGGCAACTCGTTATTAAGAATGGCAAACAGAAGTGGACGAAGGTGATTCCCTTGCGGGACCCCCGAAGTTACCTGTACACGATTTGAAAATGATCTCTTAAAAGCAACTTTTTGAGTTCGGTTCGATAAATAAGTTGCGATACAATTAATTAACAAAACAGGACAGCCCAAAAGTGTACGTTTTTTTTTATAAGTAAGAGGTGGTTCACAGAATCAAAGGCTTTGCTGAAGTCTGTAAAAATAAAATCAGTTTGTGTGTTAAATTTAAACGCGTTTCTAATGACAGCATAAAACTCAAGAAGGTTTGAGGAAGAAGAACGTTGTCTCATAAAGCCATGCTGCGAGGTGGACATTAATGAGCTACATTGGTGTTAAAGCTGAGCAGTAACTAAAAGTGCAAATAATTTTGGAATTGCACTTACTTTGCAATCCCTCTGTAGTTTGCGATGTTGGGTTTACTACCTATTTTGTGAAGGGGAATTATGAATAATTCCTTCCAACATTCAGGAAAAAATAAAAACTGGAGAGACAACTGAAACAGCTTGGATAGTGGTCTACATAGCGCACTAGCACAATTTCTCAAAACACAGCTGGGTATCAAATCTGGACCGGAAGAGAAGAAAGGTTTGAATGTTTTGAGGTTCTGAAAAACATCATCATCACTGATCGTGGGAATTAAAATGCAATTGGATTGCGGAAGGGAATATGGGTACGATGAGGTAGTATCGAAACTAATAAATGAGTACGCTGATTGGAAAAATTTTGCGAATAAGTTCAGGCTCGTTACCGATTCAGGTAATTATAGTAGCACTCAGAATTATGTGTCAAACCCTGTTCTACTAATCTTTTTAAAAAGTCTACACGTCACATTTTTCATGTTGGAAAGTAGACGAGAGACCCAGGGAGGCTTATGCGAGACGTCAGATTGTGAAAACGATGGAACAAACATGTCGAAACCAGAGTATATAATGTCATAGAAATGGTCGACTAAGTTTACGGGATCGTCAGTAGGAGAGTCCAAAAAAGTCCAATCGACCATAGATAAATAAGTGTTCATGTCAGAGAAATTAGCTTTACGAAAACAGCTAATAGTTCCTGGCTCAGCTAAAGGACAAGACAGTAATGGAGTCAATACATCTAGAATTATCTCAAGAGTGGGGTGGTAAGCATCTTCGGGGCTAAAGAGAGGGTCAATTCTATAAACGTAGGCATTTGCAAACTCCTACGCAAAAATAAGGTCTAGGACTTTGTCACTACAGTTCCTTACATGATTAATTTGTCCAAATGAAAGGTCAAAAAGGCCGTGAACAAACTCATGGGGCGCAGTGGGAATCAGAACATTCGGGTCAGGGGAGGGCATCCAAGATATGGACGGAAGGTTGAAATCTCCCATAACAATAAGGCTATCGTTAGCACCAAGAGAAGAATGAATGTTCAGAATTAATGAGACATGCTGTAAGAAAATGTTCATGTCAGACCGGGGTGGGATGTACGAGCATGAGACATAAACAGAGTAGCCATGAACCTTGTCAGTCATCGGAACCAATTTGGAAGCTAGATCAGACTTAATCGCGATAAGAACACCGCCGCACACTGGGGCATTCTGCCGAAACTCGTTGCAAAAATCATAACTTTTGAAATAAATGTTCCAATTTTTTGAAACCTTTAAAATAGATACCCCCAGAATTTGTTGGTGCAAAAATAGACTTGCCACGCCCACCTGAAATGGGCGCATAAGAGGGTCAAACACAAAATTTAGAAATTTCTAACTTTAAAATAAAAATAAAAATATAAAAAAAAATTTTACGCATATTTTAATGTTAACCTTATTTACTTAATTTGACTTAATAAATATAAAAAAAAAATTGTTAATTAAGCTAAAAAATATATATATATATATATTTCCAAGCTTTTTGATGAATTTTGTGGTTTTCTACATGTTGGTCAAGGAAAATTATTTAGGTTCATAAAAAAGTTTGCTACAATAGTTTATAATTAATAAAATTGATTAACGAATAGAAAAATATTAATAGTTTTTGTTCACGCCAAAAGGCGCTTATTTTCGAGAGGCAGTGTGACTCCTCTTGCAGCCTCACAATGTCCCGTTTGTTCTCTCTCCCTCTCTCTCCGATGAGCTTCCAATCCGCTCCCCGATGATATTTTTAAGTCTGCTTGTAATTAGTACCAATTTCTACTTTGTCCAATAAACACCCAAGACGCACGTCGCGCAAAACCCCGAACAAGTCCTACGTGTTTTTTATTATCGAGTGCAAACACAAGTTAAAGCCGCCCCCCTCCAAACAGTTTTAATAATTTCGAAGTCAAATTAAAAATATGCGGCGTTAAACACAGAAAAAAACTCTAAGTTTGACGCACTATGAACTACATTTTAACGATTTAGCGCGCACCGTTTTGCGTGCAATTGGCATACTCTAGTTACGTCGTATTTTTGTCTTAATGCTTTGTTGTTATTGTTTAGTACCGTTATGACTTACAGCCATTGAGCTCGTGTTCAAGCTTAGAGTTAATCACTGCTATAAATCCCAAGTGGTTTTAGTAAGCGCGCAAATAAGCTTGAGCTAATTAGAAGTTTAAATTACAGATTTAAGTTGAAATAGCAAAGTGCCTCTCAGTGGAAGTGAAATTGTAAATTATTATCAGTATGAAGCTAACGTACAATGAACTTTTTAATATTTTCCTTGTTAGCAAAGGCAGTGACGTGTTTCTTACTGCTATAAGGGATCATGTTCAATGTGCTAACTTCAAGTTGTATGAAAACGATTTGTTGCGCTTTTATAGAAAAATAAAGTTCAACTGGAATGCTGTCTACAGGAATCGTGACAGTTTCTTAAACAAATACAATAATTGGCTTCAAACCACATTTAATTTTGCACAATTCGAAGACAGTACATTGACAAGAGGCCGGCCGGAGTTGTGTGTGGAAGACTGCTCCGATTTTACTAAGAAAAAAAGCTGATGGAAGCCACTGAAACTCTTTCTTCGGAGCAAATGTCCGTGGCTTTAACAATAAAATATAACAAAGATCAAGAGCGGGTAAAGGGCAATATAGTCTCAGTAATTTCGCAAGCGATCCCAAGAAGACTAGAGCGAATTAAAAATAGTATACCAACTCCGCCAGAGGCAAATATACTTCAATACACCGATGAAGATTTCCTTGACTTGGGGCTGTCCAGGGAAAAATACAACATTCTGCGTAATTCGGTAATAGGAAAAAATGTGGATATCCTTCCTACATATAAAAACTTAGCAATCGCTAAAAAAGCAGCTGTACCTTCTTCTCGCGAGATCACTGATGTCTCAGCCAAAGTGTAATTACAAGATATGATGGATCATACTGCTCAGCGACTTCTAGAAACCAAAACTGTGGTGGAGTTAGATGTTATGACGCATAGATTAAAGTTGCTCACGAAATGGGGCTGTGATGGATCATCAGGTCAAAGTGCCTATAAGCAAAAAATCGAGACTCCCACCCATAATCAGGTTACAGACGCTAATATGTTTATGGTTTCAGTAGTGCCACTCCGCCTGAAATATGAGTTGCATGACATTTGGCGAAGTCCTCGTCCATCATCTACTCATTTCTGTAGACCTGTTATGTTTATGTATGCTAAAGAAACTGGTGAGTTAATCACGGAGACGGTGGATAGTATTCGCAAGGAGATTAGTGAGATGAGCCCGACGCAAGTCTATGTACGAAACAAATTGTTTGTTATCGAGCACGAGTTCTTTCTTACAATGATAGATGGCAAAGTGCTCAATGAGTTGACTAATACGAAGTCCACAAGAACGTGTGCTATTTGCCAAAGGACTCAGAAACAGTTCCAAAATATAATTGAGTCTGTCGCTGATGCTCAGA
>VNJS01009548.1:195429-283033 GCA_008042575.1 Drosophila watanabei | reverse complement strand
TTTAGAGTGAATTGAGAGTACTTTCGGAGGGTATAAGGTTCAATTTCACTGGAGTCACTGTTTTGAAAATAATTGATAAAATTGTGACGTGTCGCACGCTACACGAAGTGGAAGTTAGTTTCAAAATTTTCATTTCAAACGCAATTTATAGCGAATTGTGCAAAATGAACCCTATGAAAGATAATATCCTCAAGAAAGTTAATAATATTAGAAGACAAAAACCGACCGTTTGGTCTTAATAATGTTTACGGATTTTTAGAAAAGCCGTTAACCCATTGTGTCGCACGCTACGTGTCGCACGCTACATTTGTTCCATCATACTTTGCGTGTTGTTTTTTAATATTTAAGTAAATTAGAAGATCATATATCCGTTTTATTTTGACTATTTGCATTCTTCTAGTGATATTAGAAAACAAAAGTCAAAGCATAAAGCATCGTTTTAGAAGATTTCTTAAAAAGAAAGCAGGTCTATTTTTATGATGTTTTTCATTAAAATAATGAAAAATCGCGTTTTCGCGAATATGCTTTCGAATATATCGAAATTTGTTTTAGAATATGGTAAAGCCTTTCGAACTGAATCAATTGGACCATTTCCCAATGTTACAAAATTAAAAAAAAACATTTTAGAGAAGTTTAAGTTTTTTGGCCGCGGTGGACCTTTCTGGGGATTTGCCCATATGTAAAATATTTTTATTAAAATTTGTTTGTTTCCTATTTTAATTATGTTGCTCCGATATATCAAATAGTATTTCAGTATTTATCAATCATACATTAATTAATACAAACTTAAAAAATCGATTATATTTCGATTTTCGTTTTATATATCAACACAGTATCGATATATTGATTTTCTATGCTATTCCTAAGAAAATGTAGTATTTTTGCAATTTCTTGACTGACAACTGAAATATTTATTAAAATTAAATTTATATTTGATTTTAAACACTGTTTTTTTTTATATATTAAATTATAAAAAATAAAAGGACAATTTGCAGTTAATAAAATATAAAATAGATACCGAATTGCCAAAAATTATAATAAATTTTTAGCAGTGATTGTTATAGTTTTTTTTTTAATTTCCAACTTTAGTATTATTTTTTATTAATATTTGCAACTATTTTATGTTTTATTAATATTTTAGATAGTAACAAAAATACTTTAAATATAATACTAGTGCCAGGTTTCGAGTTAAGTGAATAATATAATCATTAGATGTTTATAAATGATTGAATTTTTTTGAGATACTTGCTGAAATGGAACCCGGATTATTAATTAAACCAATGCTTTCTTCACGAAATATTAGTATTCGATATATAATAATAATAATAATCATTTCTGTACAAGAACTGTGAAAATTCCAAAATCTTTAAAGTTTTATAATTATAATATTATTGTAGAAAGGCATCACCTTAATTTAGCTCTGTGTATATCGTAAATCTGGATAGAAATCGCTGACTTGGTTTGGTTAACGTTTTGTTTGCAGTGTCGGCGGTTCATCCCTTCTCCGCAGCCTTCCCCCTTTTCCCCATCGGGGAAAAAAGAGCTGAAAAGAAATAACAGCAGCAGCGGAGCGTATAGGAAACCGAGTCGAACCCGAAACTGCCGTCCATGTGTGATTTATCAATGTCCGTTCGTCAGCAGCCATCTATCGCAACTAGCCTCAGGACTCCATCTCCATCTCCATCTCCATTGCCGGCTCCTTTTGGTCCTCATTTCCGCATTTCCACATTTTCACATTTTCACATTCCAACATTTTCGCTCTTCCACATGGCCATCATTCCCGTGGTGTCAGCCGCACATGTTTCCAGTTAGAAAATGAAAATGAGACAAGCCAAGGGGGCGGGCATAAACTATTACAAGTGTCAATTGAATCGCTCGATAATTAAAGATCAGCTCGCTTTGATAGATGACTTTGCAGCTCTGTTTTTTTCTCCACTTTTTTTCTGTGGGGGAGCAGGGACTTGGACAATGTCCTGGATCACTCGGGGTACTGGATGAGTCAGCTGTCAAGGACTACATGGAGGACTTTGCAGAGATTTAACAATGATTCAATTTTGAGCTTTGTATATGCGAGAAAAATGTAAATGTAAATTGAAAAAAGTTATACAAAATATTTTTAAGAAAGAAAAGTAAAAATATGAATTTTAAATAAATTTTAAACATATTTGAGAGGTAGCAACATATTTTTTGTATTTATTTTAAATTAAATTAAAGTAGAATATAAAAATAAGAAATATAAAACAAATTTGAGAAATATAAAAAAAATAAATTATGAATAAGTAAAGAACATATTTTTAAGAAAGTAAATTAGAAACATAAGTCAATAATATTTGTGACAAAGGAAGGTAAAACTATTAGTTACTAAAATATATAAGTAAAGTGAGAAAGTAAAATAAAAATATGAATTTGAAATACATTTAAAAAGTACTTTAAATCTCATTGAATTTTTGGGATTACAAGTTTGGGCTTACACTTGAAATATATAAACAATTTAATGCTTGAAAAATACAGTAAGAAAGCTTCTAGCTGTCTGATTTTTCTATTAAATTTTGCACCATAACTTAAGGTTTTTTTTGTCAAAAAAATGATTCAATTAACATGTGATAGGACTCTCTCCATCTCTTTAATCTAAGCATCTAAATTGCTTTCTTTTGTTGTAAATTTCTTTTTTTATAAAAGAAGGCAGCCAAAAGTCACTGAAGCATAATTAATGATGTCTGTCATTTGATTTGATTAAAAATTTAGCTCAAAATAAAAAGCCAAGAAGACTGTCATGACTTGATGGAAATTCGTTGAGCTACTAGCTACGAATTTGCAGTAATTTTTCTTAATTTACGTGGGGTCACAGGTCGGCTGGACTCGATTGCCCGGACATTGTCCCGGCCTCCCCACACACATTTTCACAATAAATTACGTCCAAATCGGGGGGACAGAAGGTCGCCACCCAAATCAAACTCAACTTAACTAAACACGCCTTAAACGGGCATTATCTGCTGGCCAGCACATTTAATTTCAATAAGTCCTGACGGAGCCCCACATCATCGCATTGGTCAACTTTTCCTTTTCCTTCTTTTTTTTCTGGGGGCCACCTGTGACCAATTTCGATTATGAGGCCCGCTTTTCTTGGGTTTTCACTGCGTTTTCCCTGGGTTTTCTCTTGTATTCTCCCCATTTTCTTTGTCGCCTCATGTTGAGGACGAAGACAACCCCAGAGGCGTTGTAAATTTTCGTGCCTCATAAAATTCTCGACCATCCCCTTGGCCGGACTCTTGGCCGTCCAAGGAGTTCATTTTTTTGCTGTGCTTTCCCCCATTTTGCCAGAGCCAGTGGGTGGTGCTCTTTTTTTCTTATTTATTTTATTTTCTTTTTTTTTTTCTTTTTGTATGGGCGGAGTGGGTGGCTAATCAGCTTCCGCATTTTTATAGCCAGGAAGGACGTGTAACGGAAATCGCAAGTAGCTTAGCCTAATATGCTTTGTGTTCGGCTCTTTATTTATTTATGCCACTTTCGCTTTGTTCTCTCCTCTCTTCTACTTCTCTACACTGAGAGGAAAAGTGTATAAAAAACGAGTAGTGTAAGGAATGAGTGAATGACCAGGCTGGAGTGCTGTCAGACCAAAGAACGTTGTATCTGAAAGTAAATAGGTTTTATTTTAAATATATATAAACAATGAGAAGAATGAGAACATTCTCCAGACTCCAACAAAAACATATTTGGATATAAACAATATTTTTAGGAATTTTTTGACTTCCTTGTTAATATTTTCTTACTTAATATGTGTAGACATACCGACAACATTCGACAGGTTTTGAAATTTAGAATAATTATATTTTTAAATCTTTAAAATATAAAATATCCGTTGAAAAGTAATTGCAATTTGATTTCTACTTTTAATTTTTAAAATAAAAATAGATAATGACTGTTAATTTATCAATATTTAAAATTGAAAGTAACAGTTATTACTCAACTTTAATATAAAAATTTTAAAAATAATTATTCTACATTTTTTCTATCATTTCCCCATGTTTGTTTAAACCTAGAAAATAAATCTTATTGTTGATTTTTATTTTAAAATAATATTTTTTTTTAGTTTCCCCTTTTTTCTTGCTCTGTAAATTTTCTCCTTATATCCTTACTTTTTTCACGTTCTGGTCAGCCTCTGCTGTTGTTGTTGTTATTGGTCCGAGTCATTTGTTTTACTTGGCCTCAAATAAATCCAAATAAATAATTCATTTGCCGCTGAGTTTGCTCTCAAGATTTCCCCCATTGATTGAATAGGTTTGCTTTTTTTGAGGGGGAAGGAGTGTGGCTTGTTGACTAATCAAATGCGTGAATTTTCCTTTGCCGGAAAGTTGGAGGCGGATTATGTTAAATGTCCAAGCTGAATAACTTTTAGGAAGAAGTTCCGGGTACTTGGATTAAGTCTTGGCCTATTGGAAGCAAGAAATATATATCTTATCTTTGTGATAATATCGCATCTTTCGGTTCAATAAATGTTTAAGAAATAAATATAGCCATAAATATATGGAAAATGTCTGCGGCGAAGCTATATCTGGCATTTTATTATTAAATATTTTTAGTCTGTAAAATTAGTAATTTTTCTTTATTCTTCGCTCAAGATGTTCTCTTTATAAGATCTCTCAAAAGTCTCAAGCTCTTCAACACACAAGTTCTTTACGTTTCGCCTCGCAAGTTAGTTTTCTAATAAGTGATGACACAGCCTTGTTCCTGCCCGATCGATAAAACTGTCGGGTGCACTCATACTTATCGATATTTATCCTTAAAATCCTAGTCAATTTTATATTGATGTAAGCTTGATTTTAAAATCTACTACTTTATTAGTAGCTGCATCTTTCAGCAGTTCTTTCAGTTTTTTGCCAAATATATAATTTATTTTACCAATTTCATATACAAAAATCTATTGATATTTTCAATATAAATTCATTATTAGTACTTTAAGTTCACGTTTTTCTAGGTATCAAAAAGAAACACTAAAATATATACATAACTCTTACTCACTACATGTTCTCTCCCCCCTCTGTTGGGGGGTTGATTGAACTGGCAGCGTTGACTTGTTGACCAATTGTGTGAATTATGTGCCAAGTCGCTGTCTGGCATATCAAACAAATCCATGGAATCCCCCCTCTAAGAACCAGAAAGCATCGAGAAAATCCGTTTCGGTATTCGGAGTGAAAATCGCAGGCGCCAATCGACGCGGCCGGCAATTGAAGAAAATTAATCAAAGCGGCGAAGGCTGCTGCCGAGCATAAAATGATTAATGGTCAAGCAAATAATTCGGACATAAAGGTAACAAATACTTTGATAATCATAAATCACAACAACACGGCCGGCCAAGGATCTCTCTCCAGCTCCCACCTTCCCCCACTTTCCCCCCAATCACAAACCGCACGTCGGGGGGGCGAGGCGTAAGAAAGATAAATGATATTAAATATAGTAGCTGGAGATTGCCCCCGATGTCAGGCGAAAGTCTGAGTAGTTGACCGGCCTAATGTGTGAAACATTTCATTTCAACAATGCCAGGCGGAGGCCCAAACAAATTGCCTATTGAATGATTAAAGGAGCCCCAGAGCAGGCTTAGAGATGGGATAATATATCGCATTAAAAAGGATATAAAATATCATAGGAAAGGTATTCAATATGTTGATGAATCTGAAATCTATTTTACTAACATTTCAGAAATTTCTTATTTTAAAGGAACGTATAAAGTAACATTAGGAATTTTTGTATTTATTTCCTTTATATCTAAAGGATCCACTTGTCGTGTCACGAACTCACCGCTTAAGCCTGGCCTCGCTTGCGGACAGGACTTTCATTTTGGGATTCGCGTGCGTGCATCATAAATCATCGGGACTCGAGATTCGGTATCCTTGGGCCCGCCTCAGGAACATATGAATTAGAAATTGTTGCACAGACCAGCCTCTCAGCCTCTCATCTCACTCATCTCTCGCTCTTTGGCTCTTTTTTGGGTTCCGGATATCCTGCGGACGGGGGCCTTTGGCCTGTCAACGGCAGTGTCGCTGCCAGGACGTGTTGACGTGCATGAAATTCTTACGGTAAAGGATTCCATTTCATTTCATTCCATTCCATTCGTCTTTCGTCCTGCATGACTGAATCAGGCCAGAAAAAGGGAAAGGATTCATTGCCGCACGTAGATATATATATATATTGTCTATAATATTCACAGCAATTTTCAGCTTCTGTTGGATTTTTAATTTTTTGCTCCTCCCTCCCGGCGAAATCCTGTTTATTAGTCTGCGTTTGGCGGCTGCTCCTTCGCCATAAATCCTGCAACGTGTCCTGCATTCAGTTTTCCGCCGCCAGTCTCTCTATTTTCCACCCCTTTCCATACTTTTCCCTTGTTTCGCTGGTTTTTATGTCAAAGATTAAGCGAGCTTTAAGTGCTCGAGGTTTTTCTTTGTCTGTGAACAAAAAATGAAGCAAACTGGAAAAGGAAAATGTAGCGGGAATATTTCTCACAAGTCGAGGAAAATGAAAACACCAGGACTGGGGCACAGAAATATTCTTTTATTTTTGTATCAGGTTTCAGGTGAATGCACTGGCACTCCTTGTCCTTTTTATTTTCTGCCAGCAGCAGTTTTTTAAAAGCATACGTTCCGTTCTTTACACTGAGCATAAATTGTTTATATAAATATAAACTATTTATATGAAGAAATTAATTCGAAACTTGTAATGATAATATTACTTGCCATCTCTTACGTAGGATTCCCCAAACTGCAGCAATTGAATAAAGATGTATAGTCTTCCCGGGCACTTTCAATTCCTATTTATCCTGTTCGAAGCCAACAGGGACAAGGGACAAAGGACACAGGAGGAGGACTCTAAACAACAAGTCAAAGAGTTTCGTGCAAAACCGACAAAAGGAAATGAGTTTGCGAAAGAAAATATGAAAAGGACAACCGCGACGACAGTTAAAACGTGACGGGATCCTGGGGATCCCGTTCCTCTCCCTCCAGCTCCAGCTCCAGCTTCAGCCTGATGGCAGACTGTGCAAATATTTGGCATCTCCTCCGGAGGCGTTCAAGGATTTTGGATCCTGCATTTGGCTTTTTGTTATTTCTATTTTTTTTCTTTTTGCTTTGCTTTTTTGCTCTTTCTCGTTCTGCCGGCATTTTGTTGTGCTCGAGTTTTTACCGCCAACACAAGATTTAATTAAACCAAAGACTTGATTTATGAACGAAAGGATTCGATGTCCGGGCGGCAGGATTTGGGTGGGTTTGGCTGCCTGACTGCCTGGCTGGCTGGTTGGTTGGTTTGAAAAATGCCTCGGCAAAGGCAGGACAAGGCAAGGCAAGGCAGGGGCAGGGCAGGACGCGGCCAGGAAAGGAGCTGTTTTCGCAATAATGATTTGGGGATGGCAGCGGGAACAGCAGCTGAACGGGCCGTTAAAGGCGGCATTATGCCATGCAGAATGCCATATAAAGAATTGCTTTTCCCAGACTTTTCCAACATCTCCGCTCCGGCAACATTTTCTATTGTTTTAACCCTTTTTTTTCCCCGCCGCCGTGGTCCTGTATTTTTTATTTGCTGCTCGTGCGGAAGTGGATGTGGATGTGGAAGTGGGATTGTGGCCATTTCCTTGGGCATCGATTTAAAACAACAACAGCATCGGCAGCCAAATAAATACGATATTCAATCGAGAGTTAACGCTACAGAAAATTGAGAGAATTCGGCCTTAAAGTCAAGGGGGCGCCATGAGCTTGGGTCAAGTGTTTGTGAACCCAAAACGACCCTGGGCGAGTCCTTTGGGTGAAATGGCCTTGGGAAAAATTAAATTTAAAGCGTATTTACCTAATGTTGTTTTTTTAAATATAATAAACAAATTTATTTTGAACCAAATGAAACAACAAAGATTTGATGGCTTGCAATATATTAGTCATAACTTTTGATATAAATTTCATTTCTTAACACAATTAATGCAAAATGTATCTTTGCTTTTCGATTTTAATTCTGTAAAATAATAGTAAGCTACTGCTTTTGGTTTTTCTTTATTATGAATGTCAAATTTCGCAGCAAGCAATATATTCCTCAATTTATTCCTTTCCCTATTTAGTCCTTCTTGACCAATGACAATGATGAGGCAGCTAAACCGGACTTAACACCTGACTGACCCAGGGATCCTGTCATGCGAATTATTTTAATAAATCCATGCAAATCGATCGAAGTCGGAAAACATTGAAGCGAGTGGAGAGTTCGATTGTTAATGTCCAAGTCCTGGCCGCAAGGAGTCGAAGGAGCGAGCCAGAGATGCCGCCGCACTATGGGGCGAACGACCACTTTTTGTGGCATTAACTATTAACTTTAAAACGAAGCAATATTTTTAAGTTCTGTTTTTTGAATTAAGTTTATTATAACCAAGAGAATATATTTTTACAAAATTAAACTGGTCCCGCCATTTTTCAAGGATTAAACTTTTTTTTTGCAGTGCAAACAATTTGTTTTTCTTTTTTATACTTTCAGAATATAACAAAAATTGAATGCTCTACAAAATATAACCCGTTTCAGAGGTGGAGAGAGCTGGACTTTGTAGCTCAATATTAATGTAAGAATAAAACAAAATATCCATATTTTTTAGGGTAACAAATTACAAAAGAATATAACAACACCGCTGTCTATTTCAAAAGTTAAAGCCCAAAAACATATATTATAAACTATTTTCACTTCGTTTAGAATGTTTTAACTTTTTACGGAATTAAAAACTTGCAGAATAAATACACGATTTAAGAGCGCTCGCTTTTTGTTTCAGTAACAGCTTACTTAAAAGCAGATAGCTTAACAGAGCGAATCACTGTTAAAGTTTTCTCTTAGTAACATTGCAGATTGATGTTATGTAAATGTTATGCATTTTGGCCAGAAAAAGTGATCTTCCGCCCCATAGTGCACCGTTGCCAGGGCGATCCAGTTGGGTTTATTAATTTGATTTTGTTCAAAAATTGCGCATCTTTGCTTTGGCCAAGAGCCACAAATTGGACTACGCACTAATTGGGTTTATTTTTTGCTGGGGAAATTCAGGTGGAGAGAGAGTCCTGGAAGGAGTCCTGGTGGGTCAGTGCGATGCCAGGCATATTTTCTCTATTTTCTCAATTGCAACATTGCTAGCAAAGTTTTCCATTCTGCCGACCGCCATGCTGGCGAAAAGTTTTTAAGTATTTTCCACCCTCTCGGCCGAAGCTCTGAAGCCGCTTATTGTCCGCCACAACCTCAGTTTTTGCTAATTTTGAGTATTGCCATCGTAAATCTTTTCATTAAGAAAACTTTGCATAAGTTTTCTCCGCATTTTCTGCCCTTTTTCTTGTACATCCCCCTCTATTCATACTCCTCCCCTAAACCCCTGGCCACTTCCATCCATTGCCCAGACGCCTTTTCGTCGGCTCGGCGTGTTTTCGTTATTAGTCTGATTAATTTGGCTCTTTTCATAAATTGCCAACAGCTACCAGCCGCAGCTTCCAAGCCTCTTAGCCAGCCACCCCGGGCCCTCATTTATTTGCCAACTCTCCCCATATTTTACAAAGGCCCAAACTCAACAGATTCCCGCAGAACCAGAGACTTGAGAAGTTTTTACTTAGCTTCTCGTCAACTTGCAGAGACTCTTTTAATTAATAATTACCATTAAAAATATTTAAATATAAATTTAATAGAGAAAACCATTCTATATATAATCCGTAATATTAGATAAGTTATAGAATTTAATACTCACAAACCTCTTGAGATAGTCAATCGACCCTCACTGACAGCCTCTTTTGAGGGCAGGGCAAAAGTCTGGCAAAAACTCGCCGTGAACCTTTTTCCGACTTTCGGACTTGTCTATCCCCTCGCAACCTCTGGCAGATCACAGGATATATATATATATCCCAGAAGCGGGGGGTGCATGAGGTAGTTAAGCAAACTCTTCAGGAACCACATCATACATTATCCTAATAAAGGATAATTCATTAGTATTTGAACTTTTTGGCATTTTTTGAAGTCTTTTGGCTGACGGACCAAGCGCCATTTTAATTGCTGACGACGGGTTTTCCCTGATTTTCTCGGCATTTCCCTTTTCCCCAAGTAAAACTCGCCTTGGGCATTTAATTACGTTGATTTGCGGAGATTTTTTTCCATGTGCTTCAATTTCAATTTCAGTTTCTTTTTTTATTATTTTGTATTAAAAAATTCCACTTCGTGTTCAATTTATCTTCGGGTTGGCGGAAAAGCTGCGCTCCTTCCCGTGGAATCTGCCACGAATGTTTATTAATAAAAATTTCATAAAATCAATAGCATAAAAAAGAGAGGCAAAGATATTGAGGGCCGCCGGACAAGGCTTCACTACTGTCTGGATCACTTTAAAGGAGAAGTTAACATTAAAGTTGAGTTTTTTACACAGTAAAAACATAATGATAAGACATTATAATAAAGAAAGAAATTACATTATTGCATAAAATAAAATATATAAAATATATTAAATGTTTCTTTGTCTTTTTACATAAACTAAACTTATTTCATGGAATTCCGCTTAATATTTAATGGTTTCTTTTTTAATTTCGATACTGGAACTTAACTCAAACGATGTTAATGCTCTTTAATTAATTTTTTTTCCCACTGCAGCCCCGTATCCTGGGTAGTTTTCATTAGTGCAGTGCAGCCGCAGGACAAAGCTCTCTCTCTCCCAGTTAAGTTGAGTTGGCTTTGAAAAATCGACAAAGGTGAAGTGGAAAGCGGATGGTGAGGAGGAGGAGGAGGAGCAGCAGCAGGGAAATGGGGAAAGAAGAGTGTGGAAAATGCGGAAAAGCAGAGGAGAGTGCAAAGACAGCGCACAAAGTGTGTGCGGTATCTTATTTGAAGCCCTCAGTCAAGTCAGGATCCCAGCCATCTATCCAACTCACGGCACTCGCTCCACTCCACTCCACTCAACCACCTCGTCACTCATTATGCGCAGTGGCAGGCGGCGCCTTATCCTGATCCTGACATATATTAGTATGGATTTTTAATGGATTTTGGCGTTAAACTAATGTCACAGCTCCCCGGCAGCCGTAGTGTGTCTGTGTGTCTCCTCTGATGTGGTTCGCTGCTTCGGTAGTTGGCTGATTTGGTGCACACGAAAAAATTAGGAGTAGATACCACAAAGAAAATTAAATTTAAAATAATTAAAAATTAATGTATTTAGAATATTAAATGTTCTTTGATTTGACAATAGATTTTAAGCAATTTACTTGGGTTCTTAAATCTAAAACCTAATATCAATTATTAAATATATTTATGAAAATACAAAATCCTTTAAAATTACCCCCTAAAATTTGTTCAATTTCATAATAAAATCATGTAGCTTTTTTTGTTACAGTGCATGGTCCTGGTCCTTCAGCTAAAAGTTCAAGTCTGCCGTTGGTCCAACATATTGTCGGCGGTTAGCGACTTGAAAGGCGATTCGTTTCAGCCCGGCAAACTATTAATTCTCTTTCAAGGCAAGGATGGGCAAAAACTCGCAGGATAAAGAAGGTACAACTAATGCGATGAGAGTGGAGAATATGTTCTGCCAGCCAGGAGATAACCTGACGAGCGGGAACTTATGTATTCCTCAAAGTTGTGTATTATATAGTCAGTAATGTGACATAAATAATGTTGTCAAAGTTAAGGCCTTTAAAATAAAGCTCTAATAATATGGAAATATATATATGTTATAAGGTTTTTAAAAAATATATAATAGTCGAAAGTTTAAAGTAAAATAAATTGTTACTTGATATTATTGTTAGATATTATAATTTCTAAAATTTTTGTAATATTTGGGGCTTAAGTTTAAGGAACTTACTTACGTGATGTTTAAATGTAGACTAAAGATAACATTAAGTCACATTAAATGAATAATATAATATTGAATATAGTGAGTTGGAATAGTTATGACAAGTAGCAAAAATATAAAATTGTATTTATCTGTATCTGTATTTCTGTATTATTTTCATTAAAAACTTAAAAAAAATACTAGAACTTCATGTGCTAAATAATATTATATAGAAATTATGAACTCTTTTTTAATTCAAAAAGCAACCAATAAATAATAAAGTATATGTTTTAGTTAAAACAATAATTAACTTCACTTAAGTAGTTGTTTCGAAAAACACAGATAATGCACACTCGTGTGTGAACTTTTTTCCCCTTTTATTTTTATATCGTGTGACCGCAAACATCATAATCCCTGCTCATATTTTATCCTTCGGAAACGAACAAAAGGAGCAAACAAAAAAAAAAACATTGAAATCTGTAGGAAAGAACCCCAAAAGGAGCGAACGGAATTCTTGACATTTCACCACTTGCCGACATCCTTCTTTGCGAAGCACCCACCACCTGCCAGAGCAGCAGCCCGCCACCCCCTTATACTGCGGGCTCCTGAAAGGTCCTGCCAATGGGTATTTCTCGTCCTTAGCCCCGTCTCGCTTGCACGCACGGCGGGCATGTGCCGAACATTTTCTTGAATAAATGTTGCGGTTAACCGCAACTTATAATTGGTCGAAATGCCTTACGCTTCCCTGCTCTCATCGCATGTGTGTGTGTGTGTGTGTGCGAGCAAGGACCTTCCCTTGTGGAAAGTGCGGCTGCGTAAGTGTTGGTGTCGCTGTGTGTGTGTGTGTCAGCGATTCATCGATGGCAGCTATCAATAAAGAATTATCCATCATTTTCCTCGAAAGGCGCAAGGTTAATAATAAATAAGAAACAAGAAAAATCCAGCACGAAATGCAAAAGCTTTTGGTTCTGGCGCCATCTGCCGTCTTAGCGTCGAAACAGTCTCCTGAAAAAAAAAGTCAAGTTATCCTTACCCAGGAGCTCGGAAGGAAAAAAAAGAACGCGCGGGCCGCCGCTGCTCGTTGGGCGCCAGGAACTTGCAAGGCGAGGCGTCTTGGAAATTTTGGACTTTCACTTGAAGGACTCAACCCAAAAGGGGGTTAATGTCTAAGGTATCCTTCTTCTGCGCAGACTCACGCACACATACTTGCACGCACGCATAGAGTGTGTCCTTACAGACGGAGTGCGTTCTTAAGACGCCACCCCGAAGTTCCTTGCGACTGGATACTTCCGCTGGCAATTTCCTTGCTCGCCGGCATTTTTCTTAAGGAAACTTTCGCAAGCTTTGTGTGCTTATTACAATTTTTTCCATACTTGTTGCAATTTTTTTCTAGAATGCTTTGCAAGGACCTTAGCCGCCAGATGGAGCCAGGGGACCTAAACTGAGACTCAAGGATAAATGTTGGGGAGGAGGATTAATTTTATTAATTTTTTTTAAGGGTTTTCAATAATTTAATATCTAAGAATAATTGTGTTTTCTTAATAATTGTGTTACATTTTGGCAGTAGGAAAATACTTAACTATTTATTTAATTAAATAGAATTGTTTATATGTCCCTATTATTTGTAATCATTTCTTAAATATTTTGCAAAGCAAATTTAGGTAGAAAATGCTTTTAAAGGAATTTCCAATAAAATACTTGAAAGTAATTATTAATTCATTAATTTAAAACTACTAATTAGTAAGCACATTTAATTATAGCCAAAAATTTGAAATAACTCGAAAGAATATCCTTCGTAGAGCCATCTGCATTCGGTGTCACTGATATCCTTGTCATGCTGCTCCTGCTGCCTGCTGCCTGCTCCTGCAGCTGCTGCTGTTGTTGCTAATAAATAAACATGCGTAATGAAAACTAATGAATAATGTAATCATTTTCCATTTTCTAATTTTGATATTTTAATTAAAATGATTTGCAACTCGTAAAAACCACAAAACGATTTCAAATCATTTCGCTGGAGCTGCAGAGACGGACGGACGGACGGGGGGCGAACTCAGCGGTGGGCCATCGTGGGTTAAGGGGTTCAAGGGGGGTTTAAGGGGTAGGCCAGAATTTTATTCAAATCATATCATACATTAAAATTTGCGTTGTGTGCGCGCTGTTGTTGCGGACGCCATTTTGTTTTAAAATGATCGCATTTATATTGCAATTGCCGAAAAATCAAAATCAAAATCATTTCTCGCCCAGGACATTGTCGGTGTGTGACTGTGACTGTGCGTGTGCGTGTATGTGTGTGCCTCAAAAACATGGCCAAAACAATATTTGTTTTGGTCAGCATATATATGTATATGGTATAAATATATATAGATGTATATATATTTTATAATATTAAAGCAAGCACACTGACTTTTGTGTTTAAAATTTACATTCGCAGGTCTTTATTTTGTTTTTTTACAATGCAAATATTATAAACAAAATTCCTATTTTCATAAAAATAAAATAAAAACGTGTTTATGTATTTATTTATTCATATATTTATAGTTTTACAATTAAAAGAGTGTAGATTGATTCGACATGCGCTTTTGCTTTTAATAAGTTTAACATTTTTTGTAATATTTAAAAATATTAAAAAATATATGTTTAGCGAACTTTATTATTTCATTATAAAATTTCCCTAGTTCCTACTGACCACTGTCACTACAAATATATATATTTCCATATATATTTATATACGCACACTGCTGTTTAGCGTTGGCCTTTTGTGTGGTAAACGCGCTTCGCTCTTTGTATTTCCCCCAAAAATAGTGGGAGGGTCCTGTAGGTGAAAATGGGGGCTAGCTCAGGGGGCCGGTAGGGAGTCTGGGAGAGGGGATAGGGGATAGGGGCTCCCTTTTGAATAGCTAAATGTTTGAGTTTTGTCGCTGTTTGGCATTGTTGTTGCCGCCGCTTTTCGGCCAGCAAATAATACAAATATGTTGGCATATAATGAATATAATAATGCGTGCGAATGCATTTTATTAAATATGAAATATGATTTTATTTTCGCCAATTGAGAATACACAAACAAAAAAAAACTACTAAATGTAAAATTAGAACGAAAGGGGAATGTAAATCTATGATTATGACAATTGGGAACTAGTTTATGGTTAAATTTGTTTAAGTTATGAATTTTTATCCGAATTGAAATGTTATATTCTGTAAACTGGAATAAATATTCTTATAATGGTTTAAAAAAAATAATTGGA
The DNA here is from genome assembly GCA_008042575.1 of Drosophila watanabei. NCBI lineage: Eukaryota > Metazoa > Arthropoda > Insecta > Diptera > Drosophilidae > Drosophila > Drosophila watanabei. The sequence goes on along the minus strand of VNJS01009548.1, from coordinate 268,000 downwards.
GTAAACAGGTATATTTATTATATATTTTTTAAAATGATTTTTAAATAAGTCTAATAAATAGTTTTATTCAAACCTTTAGTTTTTATATTTTGCTGAATGCATTTACTTGTTTATCAATTTTATCAATTGGAATATATGTATTTATTTAAATTTATAAATATTAATTATATTTTTAAAACCATTTTAAATGTATTTTGCAGTAATATTTATTAATAATTTTCTAATTATAATATTTTATGAGAATTTGATTTTATTATTTTGAATATTTTATTGTTATACTATGAATTTATGTAAAGAATCAGTAAACAAATAAATGGGTAAATAATTTAAAAAAATATATATAAATACCTAAACAAACTAAATTTATATAAATAATATAATATAATATAAATAATATATAAAGACTAATAATTTAAAAAGACTTCAAATAAATCTCTTTCTTCTTAAGCTAATAACTCCCTTAAATGATGCCCAAAATCCATTTATTTAAAAACATTCTTGAAGTTCACCCCATCGCACATAATCAAAATAAGCCAAAGATTTAGTTTTCAGTTTAGATTTGGAATTTGCTTTAAAGAAATTAGACATGCTTAATTGTTAGTCATTTTCGAAAACCGCAAAACAAAATGTTATCTGAACTCGACCGATGCCTACGAATTTTGGTGTGTTATTTATTTATAATTTTTGAAAGGAAATTTCGGGCTTGCACACACACTATCTCTCTCTCCCTCTCTATTTCCGGCCTTGTCTCTGCCCCTCTCTCTCTCTCTGTCTCTCGCTCTAGAGGAAGCGAGACGGAGCTGTGCAAATGCAATCAATTTAGTAGCAAATTGCATAATTCGACTTCAATATAAATTTTCCAGCTTTTGCGCCTAAAATGTTGCCAAAGTGTCGCCTCCTGTTTGCCTCGCTCCCTTTCCCTCTCACTCCCACTCGGCTGGGGCCCGTCCAGTGCATTGGCCGTCTCTTTCTGCCCCGTGCGTGTAGTCGTGCATTAAAATTAATTAGATTCGAGGGAGTAATTCCAGCGACAACCGCACGAATTAATTGATTCAAATCAATATTCGGCATTTCGAACCGTACCGTTCCGTACCGTGCACGACACACAAAAACCCAACCAAAAACCAAACTCGAAATGTAGTCGGTGCCACGCCCCCTTCCCTCCCATTCCATCTAGCCCCTCCCCCACATTTTTGGGGGGCTTTAGCGTTACCCATAACAAACCATATTGAATACGTGCTCGAATCGTTAAGAGTTCAGTTTGAGTTTGATTTGCCTGACAGTTTTAAACCGCCATCCGACATTGTCCAGCCTGTTACACGGCAAGAAAAAAGGATGGAGTATATATATTTAAAAGTTCACAATAATTAGAACAAATTAAAAACTAGAAATGTGCTTTAATTAGAATAATAAATATCAATAGAACCTTTAAGGTTTTTCAGGTTTTCGCTGATTTCAAATCTCTTAAAGAGCTGCCCAAAAGTATGCAGTGAGAATTGTGTTTTGATCACCACAAGAATCTATTTCAATTTCTATTTTACTGCCACTGCTTTATAAATTTCGTTTATATTTATGGATTTTTTAAAATATTTTTACAAATTTTAATTTAAATTAAAATGTTTTAAAATTTATTTAAGTTTAATGTATAAATACTTATAAAAATTTGTAATAACTTTGGGAGTGTTACTCCCATTTCAATGGTTTTATTGGTTTAGAAAAAAAGAAACTAATTAATTTGTAAAGTAAACATAATATAATATTTAGAAATAATAAATTTTTCGTTTTTTAAGATTCCGAAACTCTAGTTTTCTTCCAGTGCACAGGTCCCTCTCTAAACCTCACCCACTATTGGTAATGTGATGTGGCTCCTCGGGTCGACGTTTTTGAGAGAGATGATACACGGTCTCGGGAGCTAGTTGATTGCGGCCAGATTTATATATATAATATATATATATATACCGCTAGGCCACAGATTTCCTTATCCGTTTTTCGATTCGGGTACATGTGTATTCACTTAAAGAGCAGTAGTTTCTGGAATAACGTGATATTTAGCTTACTTTCTCAATATTTATTGATTTTCAGTCTTGGAACTTGATATTAATTGCCGAGTCTTTGATTTTGATGTATTTAAAGTAAATTAATTGGTTAGAATATTAATTTTAATATTAAAATCATTGCTTTTTAAGGCAATTTCTGTTCAATTTCCTTTTACAGTCACAATGAAATAGAGCTGGCAAGACAGTTATAATATTTGAATAATAAAAATGTCTTCTAAAATATGTATTAACCGCACAGCCAGCCCTTTCATATTTCTATTTTTTTAATTAATTCCCCTACAATCTATTCCCTTCTATTTATTCTCAAGCAGACAAAACCGTGAGGCACCTGTCCCCTGACCTTTTGACCCCCTGAAAGCCTGAGGAACTTCCACCCTGCCGGGCCTGTGGAACTCCGAGGAACTGCATTCCATTGCCACTGACCAGAAACCCAATGCAGCAGCAGAGAGAGCAGCAAAAACAAAAAGGGGGAGTGGAGCAGGCGGAAAATAAAAGCAATTGGATGGGAAATTCACAGTCAAATATAATGCAGAGGAGCCTCGGAGATCGGGGATCGGGGATCGGTGCTTTTGCCCTGTCAAAGCGCGAATGCCAAAAATGTGCAACGCCAGCGGAAAAGCGGAAAATGTCGAAACAAACAAACAAACAAAACAAAAGCAAGCACATCAGTACAACAACAAAAAAAAGCAAGAAAAAATACTGAACAAAAAAAAAAAACGGAAAAAAATTGAAAACAACAATGGGGAAACCGCAACGAAGAATGTTTTCATACCTTCCGCTTTTCCGTGTGCAAAAGGTGCAAAAATGTAGCAGCCGTTAAATATTTGCACGAGTAAAAGCAACAGATTTTCAAAGGAGTTTTAGGGCTTCTTTCACAGGATAAACATCTGCATAATTCTCTGCTGACCTCAGGAAATCACTGCATTATTTTAATGGTCAGGCAACAGGATAAAGCCAGAGCAAGTACCCTCAACTTTAGTTGCTTAAAAAATAATATAAAGTATAAAACAAAATTTCATAATTGAAAAGTTTCACTCACTCTCTCTCCCTCACTCTGTCCCAGCTAATTAAGCCAACTTCCTTCCGGTTGAAGGACAAGGTAAAAAGGGCCACCTTTATGCCACTCTCTAATTGGCATCGTAATCAAATATACACCCATATGCGTACGCACACTCATGCATAATTGAGAATTAGAGGGGAGAAATGGGGAAGTGGAGAAGTCCTGATGGAGAAGGAGAAAGGATTCGTTCAGCGAAAGTTTTCGACTTTCACATGCGAAGCAAATGAAGCGAGCTCAAAAGATTATTTCCATTATGAGTGAGCTCATAAAAGAGAGGCCAAGCGAGGGTAGTTTTAAAAGGAAACTAAAATTTTAGGATACTGTTTTACTTAAAAATGTATAGAGATTAACAATAAAGTGACTTAATAATAAAATATTTATAAAATAAAGATATGAGATATACGAGGATGCTAAAGAAGTCTGTCAGGTATTATAAAACCATTAAAAGGCTGCTTGAAATTATGCATTGTAAAAGAAATTAAAATTAACCCTAAATTTCTTACCCACAAAAACGTATAGCATACTTTTGGGCACATATTAAATTGTTTTAGTAACTCCTAAATAAAGTTAAGGCAATTTAATACTTAAAAACTGTAAATAAAGTTTTAAATTCGATTTAATAATTAAAAACTAAATAAAGTCTTTGAAATAATGTGCAATACAATTAGGGTTCGGTTTTAAGCTGTTCAATTTAAGTGTGCAAGTTTTCAAATCAAAACAGTTTTTGAATTCTATAAATATCTGACTTAAAACTACCTCCAAATTTTTTTTTTTATTACATTATATAGTTTTTGAAGCCCAAAAACTCAAGCAAACTCCTTAAACCAACCTCTTGGCATATCCCTCGACACTTTTTAACATTTATGAGGACTCGCTTTTCAGCCAAACTCGTCTTCTTTCCCGTTGTGAGCGGTATAATTCGGTTTGCTTGTTTATCACCTTAATTAAGGCCTCCGCGAAAAGACACGGGCGCCGGGCTAATAAGAAAAATTAATTTTTTTTGAAGGCACAATGAAACATGCAACAACTCTCCATGCCAGGACTCTGCTCTTCACTCCACTCAACACTCAACTTCCACTCCACTCCATCATCACTCCACTCAACGCCTCATCTTGGCTCATCTTGGGCGGCAGGGGGTCCGTGGCGCCTCTTAACCCATTGCTGCTGATGGTCGCCAGGGGATTTGCCCCATATGAAACGTGTTAATATGCGAGGCGAGGCACGCTCCGGTGGCAAGAAGCTGAGCGAGGTGGCAAGGAGGGTGAAAGAATGCCCGTTGAGAGGCTAAATCAGCGTCTCAAGTGGTTTCCTCTAGCGCTTAGCTGCACTGCGAGAAAATTTGCTGATTGCATAAAATTAACACGAACATAATAATATAGGTTTAATCCTAAAAAGAAAACAAAGTGCTTAAATTTTTCTTCTTTATGAAGTTATTTACTCGCATTTATCGCTTATCCTTTATAGATATTCCCCTTAAGTTCATTTATTTTCTTTCAGTGTCCTTACAAATGTCTCATGTGTGCTTGTGTGTGTGTGTTATGGCGTCTGTTTGAAATTTTACCAAGCATCGCAAGTAATGGGTAGAATTTTTAATTACTTACACTCACACACACACTCGACGGCATACTTGCCGGGTAGCTAATTTGTTATGCGAAACATCTTCGGCATGGAAATAATTAAAAAGTTTTTTCCCAGCGCCTCGTCTCGTCCTTTTTTTTTGTTGCCAGGACCTCTTCCCCTATTTTGTCCGCCCTCTCCTATATCCCAGAGATATCGATCTCTTATTTATCTGCTGCTTAATCCTGGGTCCTTTAGCCCCCTGTTGGCTACCTTTTTGCGGTTATTCCGCTTCCTCTCCGCCACTCATTTGTTACGCTTCGCGTACCGAAGCTTTGGATTTTCCACTTTTCCGCTTTTCCACTTTTCCACCTACCAAACCCGAGCAGAACTCCCTCCATCTTGTAGTTGGCCGTATTTTAATGGCCATATATGTGGACAGAGAAAGAAATGAAGCCTCTTAAGTGTATTTATTATTATTAATTTTAAATTGCTAAACAGATTTAAATTAAATTAAATAAATATATTATATTATTTTATATTATTTATTAGTTTGATATTTTGTAATGAAAAAATACTTTGTAAAGCTTTTCTCATGTTGTCGTGTAAAAATATCTTGTCAAGTTTTCTTATCAAATATCCTTATTGAAATTCCGTATGATTTCTTGAAAATTATCATTTCCTTTGTAATTTTTTTCGCTCAGTGCAAGTCCAGGTGAGTTTCAGCTGGACTCCTCGGGTTTTTGCCGGTTCTGGTTGGATTGCTTGGCTGCTGGTTTGCAGCTTAATTGGATGCCACAATGTGAAATAAATTGAGCAGAAAATTACGTTGGCCCGCCGAATTCGAAAACCACACTGAGATGGCATTAGAAAGAGGAAGGTTATAAGGGATATAGGAATATATATATATATATATATATATATATATATATTTGTATATATAGAGGGAGAAAAGCAATATCCTGGAACAGCCATAAGTTTTGCCCAGCCAATGGCACCCGATGGAGTCGTAAAGGATTTTAAACAGCAAATCGGAGAAGATGGAAGAAGAAAAATTACAACAAAGTTCAATAAAAATATTATTTAAATTTAAAAATATTTTCCATGTAACTAAGCTAGGTTTTTTTTTTAATAAATAAAAAATGTATTATAGACTCTCATAATTTCTTAAGAGACGTATACTTAATATTTGCCTGTAACTTCAATAGCAAAACTGTAAAATGTATAATAATAAATAATTTGATAAATACCGTAAAACATTTCAAAAAATTATTTGAAAATTCGCACCCTCCCATAAACAAAAGTCCATTGCTTATATTATGTTATTAATTTTCATAATTTTATTTAATATAATCGTTGAATTGAAGTTTCGTTTAGATCTTCTTTTGGTTTTTCATTTCGCTTTAGTTTTGTGTGTGTCCTCAAATAAAATTTGCAATTACATTTATTTAATTTATTACAAAGAACTGATTCTTCTTCTTTGGATTTTAATTTTAATTTATTTGTTTATTCATATATTTGCGGGGATCTTGGCTAGATTATACACATAGTTCCGGTATTTACTTTGCGTTGCCGTTCCTTGTGGTTGGTATACATCAAATACGGTTTTCACATCGACTCTGTTAGTAAGTGTGTTTATCTATATACGTGTTTATATATTTATATATATATTTACTTGTATGTATTTAAAGAATGTGCTATCTTGGACATTTCTAACCGATTGCTTAACCCTATTTACCGTTTGCATAGTATAATTCTGTGTAGTTACTCCTCCTCGTCCTCGTACTGGGTGCGTGTTGGAATTTAAATTGCTGTTCGCTATCCTTTGGTTTTTTACCACTTACGAGCTAACAAAAAAAATATATAATTACAATTTAAGTTTCAAGTGTCATATACTGCGGCTGCTGGTGTGTGCGGTTAACCATTTAGTGTACAGATATATCTCGTTAGGAGCTTATTAATATTTATATATTGGGTTTTGGTTTTGGGTTTTAGGTTAGCTTAGATTGCACATGTTTTTATACACATTGAAAGTACACGCAAATCGAAGCACATGAAATGAACAATAAACAAATTCACGAACATGGATTACGGCTTAGGAACTCAGACATACATCGGCTCTAATAAATCACCCCGATCCCACTATCTTATAACCCCACAAATAACCATACCCCTTATACCATCCTCGTATCTTACAGAAAACAGGAGAGAAATCACAAATCACATAAAAAATCAACTTGGCTTTGGCTTCACAATGTTTACGACTAGTTTAAAGTTGCTAAGTACTATAATTTGTTGAAAATGTGCTGGTATTTGGTATCGTATGTGGACTTATCGCTACTACGACTAGTTTTATGGCTCGGGCTTACCGCGGGCCTGGAAAAAAAAATCCACAAAAAAAAATATATATCAATTTTAATGTTAAGTGTGTGTATTTTTTTGTTTCTTTAAAATCCACAGAAAGTTGTCTTCAAGTGGAACCCCAAAATTTGCTAAATATTTATATTTTTTGCTTAGCTTAGTTATCTTCCTTTTGCTTTATTTAACTATAAGCTACATAGAGCTACGAGAACTCCAACAAATTCTACTAAAGGTTTATCATTTTTTATTTGTTCATATGTCTAAATAGTTATGAAAAAAAAACAGAAAAAAAATATATATATAATTATTTTTGAGGGTGTCACACAATTCTCTAGGGATTCAAAAAGTGCATTATGCGAATTATTTTGATGCTAACACTATATACACGCTACACACATTTTCACTGGATTGCACAGAATATATTTCTAGGCTCTATTCCTTTTTAGACACTAAGCTTTTCCAATCCCTAGAGGTTTCCATTACACCCATATTTATATACAAAATACCTCTTCCTTTGGGCCCATTTTGCGGAAAACTTTGATTTTGATCGAAACCCAAAATAAAGAAGAGAAAATCTAGACACAGAATTTTAAGACATAACGAATTTGTAGTTTTTGAATATGTTTATAATTTAAAACAATTGATAGCGTGCTTAAAAGTTGGAATTGTGTATCTTTTGCTGCAATACTTAGCATATAATAGCATACTTTTTACCGTTATTTTTCTTAATTTTAAAATCGCTTATATTTTTCTGTTGTGTTGCATACTTTTAAAAAGCAAAATCATTGATTTAAGCAAATCAATCAAACAATTTTTAAATTTAATTCACAATTTTAAAAAAGAATATATATTTGGAAGTACAAGGTTGTGATTTAAAAAATACTTTCTTAGTAGAAAATCATTGTTCTTCATAAGAAATTCAAATTATTTGTTGAAATATGTTTACAATATCCAAAGAAAATTTAAAAAAATATATATTTTTTCTTGAAAATCCAAATCTAAATCCCCAAAATGAGCACCATGAGCACCTTACCCTTCCCTCGCTCTACATATTTATGTACACAGATCAAAAGCCGCTGAAGCAACTGTTTATGCCCCCGTTCAACCCCACCCCCGTCCCAGTTCCCATTCCCATTCCCGTACCTGCCACGCCCCCTTGCCCCTCGTGCTGCGGCCCGACCCCCTCGCACTATAGAACCGCCGAGCCGCACCACAGCACCTGACCTCAATAGGGCCGCCAGACGCTGCCCCCGTTGTCGGTGGGATTATGATGTCCGCGGTGGGCGGCCAAGGCGGCCACCTGCCGGTTGCTGTTCCCGTCCTCGATATTCCGCACGGAGGCGCCGCAGTTGCCGATCAGCGTGAGGTCTCCGGGATGGGTAACCCCGCCGCCGGCCATGATGTTGTGCTGCTGCCGCACGCCCACGTTGCTGATGTGATCCATCACGCTCTGCAGCTCCCCGTGCACCGAGGAGTTCGGCGAGTGGGAGGCGTGGCCGGGCAGCGTGTGCGAGTGGAAGCCGTGCGCCGACTGATTGGCCGCCGTGTACAGCTGCGAGTAGAGCAGACTGGCGGGCAGCACCGGATACAGGGAACCATTGCATCCGGCAGCGGCGGCCGCTGCACTGCCATGTCCACCGCCCACGCCCACACCAACGCCCACGCCGACGCCCACTCCTGCCCCGCCGCCATAGGCCGAGGCAGTGGCATGCTGGGCCTGATTCACGATCCCGGGGAAATTCTGATTGGAGCCCAGCATGGCGGGATTGCCGACGACGCCCACCGAGGAGCCAGTGACGGCCGCTGCAGCGGCAGCTGTCGCCGATCCACCGCTGGCATTCGCCGCCCCGCCATTGGCCGCCGCAGTGCTGCCCAGATTGGGCGTATTGGTGGACAGCAGGTCCTCCTGCACCGGCGACTCCGCCTGCGAGCTGTCGCTCAGGCTGCGCGGCCCGTTCTGGCTGGAGTGCACGTTGTATTCGTTGCTCGCATTGGTATGATATCGCGGCACCAGAATGGAGTTTCCGGCCCCGCCACCGCCACTCCCGCCGCCGCCGCCGCTGGTGCCATTACCGCCACCGCCGCCGGCAGCTGCACCGCCGGCGCCCGCACTGCTCGCCCCATTGACCGTCGACGAGATGGAGGTCTGGCCCGTGGCGCCCAGCAGGCTGTGGTGCGTCATCTGGCCGCTGGTGGAGCCGACCAGGCTGCTCAGGTGCTGATCCAGATCGCTGGCCGTGGAGTCGGGTAGCACTGCGAGAAGAAGTGAAGGGGAAACCAGGTTAATTACAGGGAAAATTGTGTTTCTGGAGGTCCTTAATTATGGTTTATATATTTTATGAAATGTAAAATATAAGTTGGAAAATTGTATATTAAAAAATTATTCTGATATTAATTTGTAAAATAGGCTAAAAGTTTTATTTTATTTTATTTATAAAATTATGTAAAATTATACTACAAAATTTTAGATCGTTAAAAGAATGTACCCGAAATTTCGTGCTTATTTGAATTGCTTATGTTTGTGGGTTATATTTAAAAAAAAAAAATGTTAAACATAAGCCAGAAAATAGTATATTAAAAAATAATCATGATATTACTTTGTAAAATTTGTAAGAAAAGAAGTTTAATGCTTTTAAAGTCCCTAAAAAATTATGTAAAATTATACCACCAAATTTTAGATTGTTAAAAAAATGTATCCGAAATTTCGTGCTTATTTGAATTCCTTATAGCTTATAACTTATAGTTAAATTATTTATATTTGATTTATTTATATTCAAAATATTTATATTTATTTTACTTTACTTGATTTACATCATTTATATTTACTTGAAGCTTCACTTTAAAAACTTACTTGGCACACAATCCCGATTGGTGGCACCTCCAAAGTCCTGGTTGTTGCTCTGATCATTCGAAGAGCAGGTGAAGCCCAAGGCCGGATTGTTGAACTGGGCGGATGTGGGCGTGGTGCAGGACGAGAGTCCGCTGCTGGCCAAATACGGCGAATAAGCCGAGGCAGCCGATCCATAGCCCCAATGTGTATTGCTGGCACCTAAAATTAAAAAGAGTAAAAAATTATTACAAATATTATAAAAAAATAATAAAGAATAAATACAAAAAAAGAAAACTAAATGTATAAAACCCAAAAACAAACATACATTTAAAGCCTGTAAATTTCTGTTTGCAAAATATGACCAAAACACAATTAAATCTTAAAGAATTAATTTCCCAAAAAGACAACAATTTAAATAAATATAATCTACCAAAGATATAAGATAATTCTCCAAAGAATTAAGCATTTTTCTGGCCCAAATTTATGGCCCAATACGGGCCGCTAATTGGAGGTTATCTCCTCCAAACACAGCCCCATTTTCCGGCTGCACCTCCGCTCATTATGCGGGACCTCTTCCGCCATTTTGCGGAGGCAGGAAATACATAACAAAAAAAAAAAAAATTGCCATACCAAAAATCACAAACAAATCATTGGAATGAATCAGGACCAAAGTCCTGCCAAAAATCGTTTGGCAATTTTTCGAAACAGTAGCTCTGCGCTCTCTCTCCTCTCCTCTCCTCTCAGCCAGGATCAAAAATGGGGATTTTCCGAGGGACAGCGGCAGTGTCGGCGGCGAAGAGTCAACATTTTGCGGGTCGCCGGGACCCATGCACAGATAATTAGGCTTAATTAATAGCCCATTCGGAAATTATTAATTAGTTTTTATAGGCGACGGGCGCATTTTCGTAGCCGGATATTGATTTTGTGGTGGCTTTATTAATGCTATTGGCTTAAATGTTTCTACCTCCATTAATTACGTGGCTTTTTGTGTACAATTTTCTCTCTGGGATGTGGGTAGATGTCGACGTGGATGTGGATGTGGATGTCGACTGTGGGCCGGAATGGGTCTGGTCTGGTCCTGCCTGAACGGGGCAGGACTACGGCGGTGTCCGTCATTATCTGGCGACGGTGTGCGAGAGCGGTTAGTCCGCTTGTTTGTTGTCACACTGATTGACTTTATTTGCGCATATTTTTCGGGCCCTGAATTATTAACAAGAAACCCGGACAGAGGACACAATTTGGGGCTATCAAAAAAAAGAGGGATAAAAGTTGAGCTGAGCTGAAAAACAATCTATTTAGGAGGACTCTTTTGTTGAAGTAACAAAATTATAGTCCAAGCTTTGCAATTTAGTAACTTTTTAATAATTTGTATCATTTTATTTGCAGCATATTACAAAATATATTTTCTGGGACACATTAAGAATCGAGCGTCATTTTTATAATTTTCATAAAACTATTTAGTTTATAATAATTTATTTATGAGGCTGAATTTTTTTTTAAATATTTCCAATGCAAGACCCTCCAATTAATTCTGGTTTGATATTAAATAAATTAAATTATTTATATTTAAGTGTTTAAAAATATATATATATTTATTTCAAATTACATAAGTATATCAATAAATTAAAAAATATACCTAACCTAATACAAAAAAAAAAAAAAACAAAAAAAAAGGCCTCGGTTAATATTTTAAGTCAATAAAAATAAGCAAATATTATTTTTGAAATCTAATCCCAATTTATAAGTTTTATTTAACCAGTAATTACTATAATTTCCAAGATTTTTTTAGATATTTAATATTAAATTAGATATTAAATATTAAAATTAGATTTTTAATATTAATATATTAAAATCCTTGATCAATAAACCGCACAGTTTAAATCTTCCGACTTTTGAAAAATATAAATTTGTTTTCTGCACAATCCTTGCCATTATATTCCTTTTCACTATTCATTATAAATCTCAAAATTGTATTTTAAAATCTTCACTCTTGCATATTTTCCGCTTAACCGAATTTTACTTGAAAATAAACATTTAAGCCAATATTTCCATCAACCATAAAAGTCCTCAAACTCCCTTAAAAATGTAAAGCCCCTGCTCTTCACTTTCCGGTCGGGTTTCATGTATATTTCGTTTCGGTTTGTATGTTTTTTTTTTTGCGAAATTAATAAAATATATGCCAGTAATTAAGTCAAGCAGCGACTGTCAATAAAATTTGTTAATAAATAATTCAGAATATTTTGCTTTTTGCATATTTACAATTAATTTATGGGTAATCAGTATCAACAGACGCTTTCAGTAATCGTTATTTACTTGTGTGTGCCGCGTGTGTATATATACAAGGATATATATTTGCATATGTGTGCATTATGTAATGTCCTTTTTGGCTCGGCAAAATGTCAGAATCCTGTAAATCGCGCAATTTGCATTTTGATTTGTGCACTGGGCTAGACGGTAAAATATTGACAATTTCCTCGCCCCCTGGAAACCCCATGCCGGCGGTGTGGGGTTAAAGCGGGCTGCTGACGAAATTGGCAGGCAATTTGCGCATTGATTGAGTTGCATTTTGATATATATTTATGGTGAATTTATATACATATTTACATATATATTTTGTTAAGTTCACCGGAATCGTTTTGGTCGGCGGCGGTAATGAAGGATAAGTGGTTACAAGTAGCACTGCGAGAGGCCGCAAAAAAATAAAATGAAATTAACTTTAAAGTTGCCGCTTAGTGGCAAGTTGGGATTTTCTATATCTTAATATAATATATATTAAAATCGCCACTCAACTTAATTGTATTTCATTGTCAAAATCCATCCTTAAATATTCTCTAAAGCCCTCGCTTTGTAGAGTCTTTTTCTGCTTTAATATTTCCTACTTAAATATCGTTAATATGTTAATTTTATTATTCTCGGCTTTTTTAATAGCATCAAGCTCTAAAGAGAAAATCCCAATTTTTTTATTATTATTTTCGTTTTTTTTTTTGCCTGCGGCTGCTAGTTGGCCAGTGTCTAGTCCGGCTTTTGTAGCTTTTGTTGCTCTTGTTGTAATGCAATTAATTGTCAATTTAAATTGAAACATCAAATTTAATATAAATGCATTTTAAAATGTACAATTAAATTTATTTCACCTACGCATGCATAGGCATAAAAACAATCCGAAAGGAAAAAAAATAACAGAAAATGGTCTCCCACAATATTAATTATTGATTTTGTTATAAATATTCAAGCGAATGGAGATGGGCAAGGATATGGAAGGATGCGTTGCTATAATAGGAAATAGAGAGGCAGATACTCTCGTGAAAATCAATGGCAGTGTTCGCACTTTTAGTAAGTGAAAAAAAAGTATGGGAATTTCTTTAAATATAATCTATATAATATTTTTAAAAACAATATTAATTCAATTCTTTTTCGAGATCTACCTAGAATTGTTCAAGGGAACATGTCACTAAAGATACTCCATAAAGAGTTTCCTTAAATAATTATTGCACAAATATTTCTTGCTCTTAAATAACAATCAATTCCATCAATTAAAATTGAATTAAAATAACAAAGTATCCTGTTAATTATAGAACTTTAGTGGCAAGTATCTCATGCTTCGACTCTTTGCATTACGAACACCATTTTTCCTGCTTAGTGCCCGAGCTGTCAAATTTGTTTATATTCGCTTGGTTAAATGCATTAAATTCATCTGACTGCCGCATAAAAATGCCGTGTAGCTTTTCATTTAAATCATAATTTGTTTGCGATGCTCTGATTTATGCACACTTTTTTTAGGCTTCGACTTTTTTAACCACTCTGAGCCACCACCGCGCGGCGTGTGATTGTGTTTGACCAACGTTTATTTGTTTGTATAGTAAACTTTGGTTAAATAAAGTGGCCAACAGTTTAACAGCCATAACACCGAGCCCACTTAGCTGCGAAAAACAAAAAAAAAAAAAAATAAATAAAAAACGCCAACACATATATATGGCCAAAGGTGACCCGCAATTTTACCGCATTCAAATGGTCGCCCAACGACAACAATGCAGAAAAAGGGAAAAAATAAATAGCTATTTTTATGCTTAAAGCGTACAAGAGTCATAAGTCATAATTAGTGCCAATAAAGGTTTGTCATTCTTTGAAATTTTTGGATATAAAAGTTCTCAAAAAGCAGCTCAAAGTTATTATTATTATTTTAATATAATTCTTTTCCTTAATAAAATTTCTTTTAAATTGGGAGTTTCGGTCAAGGTTTGCTTTAAACAAATAGATAAACAAGAAATGAATAAACCAGAAGGTTTCAACATATACATAAAAAAATTTGCTATAAATAATATATTCATTGCTTTTTTTTACTATTTTTAAATAATCTCAATATTCTCTATGACCGCGAGTCTTTTCGCAAATTCTCATAAAGAAATATAACATTTTTATAAAAGCAACATAAATCCAAGAAAAAAAGCTTAAGTTCTATTGTTTTTTATTTGAAAAATATCTATAAAAACCAATTCAATAAACCTTAAAGCAGAAGATTGAATTAAAAATCAATAAAGAATCTAAAAAAATTAAATTATTTATATTTTAAAGAAGACTTTTATAAAGATTTCACCCAAGAGAACTAGTTTAAATCAATTCGAAATTGTTTATGTTTAATTTAGATTCTTAAGTGAAGTCCTTTGGACTGCCTAAGGATCTGCTCTCCATGAATTATTAATTTTTTAGTTACTTTTATAAGTTATTCAAACATATTTCATAGCTTGACTGCGACTTTTGATTTGTTCAAGAGCAAAAGCAAAAGCAAAATCATTTGCAACAAAACTTACTTCAGTTGTTTAAGCACTGACTTGTATTACCCAATTCTACAAAATATCTTTCTATTCAACTCGCTTCCATCTCTTTAAATAAAAATAAATAAATGTGTGTGAATATTTTTACGCTTGGCCTTAAATATCTGGACGTGTTTGAAAGGCTTGGCTGTCTAATCGCTTTTTTGTGTGATTTTCTGTGGTTGCATTTGTGGGTGCACCACATGCCCCACCCTTTTGGACTTGAACTTTTGTTGCCCTGCGGTTGCAGCATTTTAATCTACAAAACATAACAAAAACTTAATAAAGGGGAAAATTTAAAGAAATCAAAGGGGGATATATATATATATATATAAAGATTTATAGGATATATGGAACTTATACTCACTTTGACAGTTGCCAATGGGCGGCATCCGGAAGCCGGATAGCGGATCCGTGGAGAAGTGGAAGGGTCTCTGGCCAAATGCAAAGTGGAACTGCTGCTGCTGTCCTAAAAGGGATAACACTAAGTTTTTTTCAGTTTTAATTTTCTGTCCTTAACTAAATGGTTTCTTTGCGTTGGTCCAGTGGTTGCTTGCAGTTAAAACTGTGCCATTTTTTGGGCTTAGTTTTTAAGTTTTTCGAATATAAATAGAGAGTAGATAAATTAACACAAATTATTAACCTTTTTTATTTGATTTTACTTTTTATAAAGGTTTTTTTTCCTTTCCAAAATCACAAAACTCTTTTCTTTTAAATTATAAAATATTTTTAACCTTTTCGAAAACAAGTTTGCTGAACTGCAAACAACCACTGAACTGTGTATGTGTGTGTGAGTGAATCCTTAAATGACTGCCTTTAGTTTATTTGTGTCTCTGTGTGTGTCTGTGTGTGGGAACACTTAAATGACAAGCAGTTGATGAATGAAATTCGGTTGCTTTCGATTCACTTAAGATGTAAGGAAGGTCTCGTTTCTCGTTGCCTGCTTTCCCGTTTCCCGTGTTCATTTAGCCCTTAGCCCGCTTTCCCACACTTTTCCATTTCGAAAAACTATTGACAATGGACTTTGTGTGTATGTGAAAGTGAAATGACAATGGCCCGCAAAAAACTTTATCCAACTGGCGACACTTTAGGCCAAAATTGTAGCCCGGAACGGTGCCCAGCTATCTGCCAGATTGTATTCATTATAAAATAATAACCTTTTGTCTGCAGCTTAAAGCCCCAACCGACGCATATGTGCGTCTCTCTCTTTCTGTCTGGCATTTAGGACATATAAATCATTTCATGGATTTGCATTTGTTGCTCACTGTTCTATCTCTCTTTCTCTCTGCTTCTCTCTATTCTCCCTTCTCTATTCTCTATTCTCGCCTTGGACCGAAACCAGATTACACAGACCAGCAAAACTTTCGGACGCAGTCCCTTACGGCGCCTGAACATATGCAAAGTGAAATATTTGCATCCTTATAAATATGTAAGGGAGGCAGGATGCCTCCTGTATGTGTATGTGTGTGTGTGTGTGTGATAGAGCTGTCTAATGAATATTCCTTGAAGAAATTCAGGATTCCAAAGTGAAATGAAGTGCAGTATTAGCAGGCAAATGTCCTTGCTACATCAGCACAATCTCGAGGAAGGAATTAAGCTTCAACAGAGAGTTGGGACGGTGAGATTTTGTAATATTTCAAGAATATATTCCTCAGAGATGAGATATTTTTTAGCTATAAAATAAATATTAGTTATTAAAACCTAAAAAATAGAGTTTAAAGGTTCAAGCTTTAAAATAAATATTAGTTTTTAAAACTTAAACATATAGAGCTCCTAGAATTTATTAGACATTACAAAAAATGTGAAAAATATATATTTTAGAAGCTAAATTATATTTCGTCCCGTTGTTGCTTCTCTATAAATCTATAAATATATTTATATATTTTGACACATGCCTGACTGACCATCACTGAGTCGAGTCTTAATGAAATCTCTAGGCAAGTGGCAGGACTCTTACTCCTGCTGATCCTATCTCGATGTCTGCAACACTGTGAGTGCTACTGCTACTGCTGCTGCTGTTAGAGCAATTTATCTATTTGGCAACTAATAAATTGTTATGCATTGTCCTGCAAATGAAATGCCCCCTGAAAGGGGGGGAAATCGGGTGTGGGAAAACCAGGAAACAGAAACGAGAAAAGCTTTTCCAACTCCGACTGCTCAGTGTGCTCTACTTACTTGTCTTGGAGCGGGGTTCGCGTGGCCCATCGACAGTCACTTTGATGGCTTTGTTGTAGGTGGCTATGTGCGGTGGATTCGTTGACACGGTAATGGTGAGCGTGAAGCTTTTCCCTGCAAAACAATAAACAAATTTATGAGATTTTCCATGACTAAATACTTTTCCTAATGGCGGCCAGTCATGCCAGCCGGCAATAAACTTGTTTTTTGGGGTTTTATTTTGGCGTGTTTTGGGGTATTGTCACATCGTAAAAATGTTGGTAATAAAACTAAAAAAGAAGACCTTTTCTAATCGATCGATAATGTATATAATGTTAACTGTTTTGTTAACATTTACAATCCAATTATTTCAACTCAACTCTAGTGTAATTCTCCTCTCCTTTTGGTAACAAAGACAATACCTCATTTGCATTCAATTCAGAGCTAAAGCCTTCTTCACCTTCTTCGCATATCCTTTAGAAATACAGAATTAATTACAATTTAAACTGATTTAGTCTGCCGGTTCCATTCACATATGCTTCTCTCTAGCGAGTTTCTTTCACTCGAAGATTTATTTCGTTTGCGCCGCAGTTTTCTTTTAATTAACTTGTTTCAGGACACCCTTCCACCTTTCCCTCTGTTTTGGCCATTGTCATTGTCAAGTGTTGCCAAGACGCAAGTTGCCTTTTTGTTCGGCACTCTAGCCATTTTTTGTTGAGATTCAATTAAAAGCATTTCGGGCTCCTTAAGCCGCGTCGCCTTCCTGTGTGTTGTGTGTGTCTGTGTTTCGTCTATGACAACGCGGCGTATGTGGCATTTGGCAGGGCGGGGCAATGGGGCGTATGTGTGTTTTCGCGAAAGGACCAGGAGCAAGAGTCAGAGGGGTTTGCTTTTTAAGTTGACAAACAAAGCGTAAATCATTTCGGCACATACAAATAAACCGCCGACATGCCCAAACCCCAAGAAATAATATATATATAAATATATATCTGTGTGTCTATGCCCAGACGTAGCCGAGAGGCTTACACATGTTCCTGACACACTCCACTTGGCCCACACAATATCTACTGATTTTCCGCCTTGATTTTTCCCCAGCTCCCCCCCTTTTTTTCTAGGGCGGCGTAAAAAATGAAGTCTCGAGTGGCAACCCAAGATGGGAAAACACTTTTCTGTTTATTGCCATCAAGTGCAGTTCATTGTTGCGCAATTCTTTGCCACTTTTTTGAGGGGGGAAAATTTCCCTTCCTGGAAAAGGTTGAGAGTGAGGTTGGGATTGGGATATATATAATCGATCATTAAGGGGAATTGGAAAGAGGTTTTTCTTACAGGAGAAATAAGAGAACTTTTAAGAAATTCGCAATATATTTCTGTATTTTTACTTTGTAGCTTAAATTACAAAACAGGGCCACTAAATAATTAAATTTATAGAAATATTCTCTCACAATTTCGACACAACTTATTATAATAAATTTAAGGATAATAAAGAGAGTCCTTCCTCTTTTAAATTACACTCAAAATTCAACCAATTGTGAGCCAATTGATTGCTAATCCCAGGGATTTCCCTTTGCCAACTCGAAGACGAAAACATTCATCTTAATCTCACCGAAACGGCGACAAATGGATACGTCAACACTTGAGGAGCATGACATTTCCGTGTGTGTGTGTGTGTGTGTGTGGGTGTGGCGACATTTAAAATCAAATCCTGTTGACAAATAACCTGAAATCCTTGCCAGCAAATCCCCGACCATTTACCGTTGCACAGGCGTCATAAATCAATTTGGGGGGCAATGAAATACACACGCACACGCCCAGGAAGAGGCTCTACCTCACACACAGGACATGGGAACAAACAAAAGGACATCTGTCAATACTTGCGGCTGCCTCGCAAATCACCAAGAAAACAGGATTCAGGAGCCAGCAGCCAGCAGAAGGACCCCCTGCCACATGTCACATAATCGTGTTGGCGTGGCTTACGAATTACAATTTACGGATTAAAAGCAATTAAAATTTTTGATACGCTACATGAGCCGCCTGCAAATATCTAATAGATAGAGCCTTGGCTCTTGTGTAAATGTTGTCCTAAATTGAGCTTTAAACTGCAATAATTTCCCTTAAAATCTTAAGAGAATATCCTTACCTAAAAACAAGCTAACTTTAATAAAACTTAAACTTAAAAATATTAAAAACATAGTTAGAAATTAAGAGAAGCTTAGAAAAATAATGAATGTAAACAAGCAAGGTATTTTTTTTTAATAAAAACTAATATATTTTGGTAATTATACAAGACCTTAGTTTTAATAACATTCTCATGTGACTTATAAATCTTTTTATGAGTTTTTTTATGATAAATATTTATTCTTTAAGTTAAGAGTAGTTAACAGAATTCTAAGCTAGAAAATACGTTGAAATCAAAAACTTATTACCAAATTTTTAAACAGAAATATAATAATAACTACGTTTTATTTAAGAACATATAAAATACACAATAAATATATTAGAAAATTATACTGATAACTTCAAGGCTTTACTTGAGCATTTTTTGTTTGTTTTTTTGCCGCTTGGCTTCACTTCTTTTGTAAGCCAAAAAAGACTAAGCCCTGGGGAAGCCTGGAAAAGTCAGCCAGTAAGTCGGCCCAACACCGAAATAAAAACATTTTGCGGCTTTCTTGGTTTTCATCTTTTTTTTTGTTTTGTTTGTTTTTATTTTTGTTTTTGTTTGTTTGCCGGTTGATATCCTGCCTGTGTTTACCTGAGGGTGGAAATATTTGGCCCCACAAATGATTGATTGCACGTGTGGCAAGTTGAGAAGGAGTTAAAGGATTTGTGTGATTTTTATGTTCGATTGGAGAACGAGGCAAACTTTGAGTTGTAGCAAAAATATCAAGTATTCAGTGATGAAACTTGAAATTAATTTTATAGTCACAGAACTTTTATTTACTGTAATAGTGAGCCTTAAGTTGGAATTGAAATTAATTCTTATAAACTTAAATCTAAAAGACACACACTTTCTTCAGAGTTAAATACGATTATGTGTAGGATTTTAGCACACTTGCATTAATTTTTGTAGAATTTTAAATAGCATTTTTCTAAATATAATTTAAATGTTTTGAAATATATGAAAGTTGCTAAAAGTTATCCCGTTTTAAAGGCATTCATAGATAAATTTAATAGAATTACTGCCGCTTGGTTCATTACTGGCCACTCTGGCCATTCCATTCCCTCATCTAAGTTGCATTAAATCTGCACTGCGCCCATGGGGCGTATGAGTGATTTACGTGGCATTTGCCACCGACGACGCCATTTTGTTTCGCTGCTGTTGCTGCTGCTGTTGCTGCTGCTGTTGCTGTCTAATTACAATAACAAATGCATGGGCTAAGGGGAGTACATATCAGCCCCCATTGTGCCACGCCCCCGTGTCATGCAATTTAATTACCCGGCCATCGATTTATTTGGCCCAGCGCTAGGCTACACTTTTAATTAGCAAAGTGCCATGCACATGCACGCACACACCAGCCAACCGATGACGATGACGATGAGGATGAGGATGGGGATGGATGAGGCTGGTGGCAGGGGTTAAAGCGGGGCTTAAGGGGTTAAAGTCGGTGCCAGTTTACGCCTGTTACGATGCCGCAACTAAACAACTAAACACCGGAGAGAAGGCATCAAGACTTACTGAGCAACTTTGACAAATTCAATTTGCACGCCATAATAATCAATAATAAATAGTGTGTGTGTTTTAATTAGCAATTATATAAACATATACATATTATTTCTTTCTCTGTAATAAATCCTTGAATTGTGAAAAATACCAAGAAGCCGGGAAAAGGAGGAGAGAAAAGGTTTCCCCCTAATCGAGGCCATCCCCTTTGAGGTTTTTATTTACACAATTCTCAAGCCATTTAATACGGCCAAAAACAGCCGCAAAATGAACTCAGCCAAGAACGAACTCCCTTCTCGCCCGTCGCCCCTCGCTCCTCATATCCTGGCCAT
Organism: Drosophila watanabei; assembly: GCA_008042575.1. NCBI lineage: Eukaryota > Metazoa > Arthropoda > Insecta > Diptera > Drosophilidae > Drosophila > Drosophila watanabei. Next base: position 247,183 of record VNJS01009548.1, on the reverse strand, counting down.
TCAACACCCCCGAAAGATAAACATTTCCCGATCTTGGGGACAAGCCCGGGCCCCGGCTCCAAAGATAAATGCCTAGCAAAAGTCGAGGCGAGGCGTTTAAAAAGGCAAAGAAAAAAGGGAACTTTTGTGCCAGCAAGCAACTGACACCTTGTCCTGTGAAAAGGACACGCCTGTCTGTGGAAAGCGAGGGAAATTCGGTAAGGGAAAGTCATGCCAAATTGTGCACAATTTGCTTTTGGCTTGCCTTCTGTTCTTTTCAATTTTTTTGTTTACCGCCCCCTTCCCGAGGGCTTTGTTTTTCCAGGCAGCAGGCCTGCGAAATGTTGGTAATTGTGAAAGGCAGATTGGGGGATTTTCCCCTCACTTTTCCAAGGGGTGGAGATTTTCCACAAGCAACAGGCTTGACTTTCGTGCAAATTACTGTTATCATAATTTGACAGGCAGGCAGGAAAAATTCTGGCAAAAAGCTTTGATTGGTTTTTGAGTTTGGGAAACTCTTTCGAAAACTTTAAACTTTGAAAAATTGCTAAAATTTTTGGTAAATTTTGAGATATTTTCATATAGTATATGTTTATTAAAAACTAACACAAAAAACAAGAAAAACCACTGTTGTGAGTTTAATGCATTTATGATCCCTAAACGAATGGGAAATTCCCGATTAAGAGCACTGGAAAATGTAGAGCGGGAAATACGCCGCGGAAAATGTTGAAGTGAAAAGCGAAAGATGTCCACAGACCGAGAGAGAGAGGGAAGGGAAAAATGGGAAATGGGAAATGGACAACGAGTGACGTGAACGCGGACACGCATCCGTTTGGCATTGGCCGAATGATGACAATGAATGAATCCTCGGCGAGACACAGACACGCCTCCATCCTTCCGTTTTTCGCTGTCGGAAAACCGCTTATGTCCCCTCTACCCCTCTTCCGTCTCCCCTCTGGGCTGGTTGAGGCTTTGGTTTTTGCGGTTCCACCGCAGCGGATGCGTAGCCCCTGCGCTGCCTCGAATCGAAACCCCAAAAATGCCTCCTTCCTCCCATTTTGGCCAGAACGCAATGACCAGTGGAATTGGGCTTAGTCCTTGGAAAAACCAAAACCCATCTTCAGTTCGCGTTGATTGAATTATGGGTTGTGTGATTGACAGGGTGACGTGGCAATCATTCTTCTTGTATTCTTGTTCTAATTACAATGAAAGAAAATTTCGAAACAAAAGAAAGCTTCTTATAACTTTTAAGTCGTAAAAACTATCTCAATTCCTTATTTAATACTTCATTTATTAGAAGTTTCTCAAGATTTCTACTGCTTAAACTTTACTCTTTTATTTTTAAGTCTCACCTTGACGTACCTCTCCTAAATCACCCCCTAAATGATTTCCATTTCCTGCCTAACTCTAGTTAACTTCCACACCAACTGACAGTTTATTAAACACTTGAAGACAATGCACAGACAAATGCTGACAACAACAAACCTCGCAAACATAAAAAACATTTAAAAAAAGCGACAAAAACTGAGGAATCCGCTTCTATTCGGTGAATGAAAACGATGACGATGCCTCTGCCTCCGCCTTTGCCGCGCTGATGAACTGCTGACAATTTGTGCAGCGCTTAACAAGCGGTTAAAAGGATACAAAAGCCTGTCGAGCACACAAAAACCAACAACTGACAAAGGACGATGAGTGAACAGAAAAACGACTGCAAAAAAAAAAAGATGACAGCAGTGCAAAAAGTGCCCTCTGAATGATACAAAAAGTAAAGAGGGAACCGGAAGCAGGGGCAGGAGCAGGAGCAGGAGAGGCCGGCAAAACTTTTGCCACTCGGCGGACGCAGCTCGACTTGGGCGATAATTGAACAAATTGTTTCGAGTGCAACTCGAGAGACGGGGCCGTGGGTCAGAGGTCAAGTGCCAACAAGGGCCAATAAGAGGCGCCACTTGAGGACAAAACTTTTCCTATGCCAAGCTTAAGGGATCAGCTGAAGACGAAGGCCTGCTGCCGGAAGTTGCTGCCAAAAACCAGGCCAGGAAGAAGGATGTTTTCCCCTTTTTATATTATATTTTATATTATATTTTTTTATATTATATTAAATACTAGAAAATATATATTTTTCCTAATTGTGACTAGAAATTTCCGCAAAATAAAAAGACTTATTGCTCACCTCTGCCGCTCCTGCCGACGAATCGCAGGTCATTGAACTTGGCCACCTGATTCTTCATCACCGCCGTACAGTTGCGCAGCTCCGCACAGTAGTTCTCATCGTTGCCCGCCCGCACGGTGACCATCGTTCCGTCCATGATGTCGCCCAAGGAGACCACCTTGAAGGCCACCGGCAGCGTTTTGTTGGAGCGCCAATGCGGCGGCAGGACGGTGCAGACGAAGAGCGGACTGCTGGTGCGGATCAGTTCGCCGGGATGTTCGGTGAGGAAGTCGCCCAGTGTCCTTTCCGCCAGGATGTCTGACGTCATTTTCGTGTAGGCCTCATTTAGCAGTTGGGCGGGTGTGGGTGGTGTGTTTTGTTCTGTGCTGTTGTTGTTGTTGTTATTGTTGTTACTGCTGCTGGAGTTGTTGTTGTTGTTGTTGGTGCCATTGGTGTTGTTGCTGGTGTTGTTGTTGTTGCTGCTGGAGTTATTATTATTGTTGTTGTTGTTGGTTGTGTTATTGTTGTTGTTATTATTGTTGTTGTTGGCATTAGATGCCGTTGAATTGCTGGATGTTGTTGTTAAATGCATTTTGTTGTTGTAATTGCTGCTATCGCTGGTGTAAGGATTATAGTGGTGTTGATGCTGCTGCTGTTGTTGTTGTTGAAGTTGCTGTTGGTGAAGTTGCTGCTGCTGCTGCTGCTGCTGCTGCTGCTGGTGATGATGATGCTGATGCTGTTGATGATGTTGCAGTTGCTGCAACTGTTGCTGCTGATGCTGCTGCAATGGATGATGCAACTGCTCCTGCTGCTGCTCAAACTGCTCCAGTTGCCCTTGAGCGTGAGCCTGCACTTTTTTTAGTCGCACAATTTTGTCGTTGTTTAATCGAACCGCTACGTTGGAAAACAATCTCAGTATCCTCAGGATCAACTATCCCGCCGGTGTCTGCACAAACTGCAAATAAAATGGAAGACAATTTATAACAATTAATAAAAACATTTGAACAATTCTTAATCTATATATAAATTCTTGGTTCTTTGCCTTTAAATTTAATCCAAATCCCGAAGAGAACTCCCAGTGGCTTTATTGAGTGAGAACTTCCCAATAAACTGTACTATTTTAAGGTCGGGGGCCACGATTAGGTCATCAATCTACCCCCCACTGACTTCAATTTGAAGTTTGCGCCCGTTGCGACACCATAAAATTCCCACATAGCGGAGACCGAGGACGAGGCCGAGGCCGAGGCCTGTTAATGTCTTTAAATCACGGCCCCAAAATGGCATATTACATGGGTGAAGCCCTCGTCCCAAAAATAGAGGAAACCTGGAGCTGGGGCACACTGACTGCACTCTGCACTCTGCAGTCTGCAGTCTGCTTCGGGATGCTGGCATGTCCATGGGCATGGCCACCATAAACACAAATCAATTGTCAACCACTCGCCGGGCTGGGGCGAAGGCTTCAGACGGCTGGCTGGCAGGACTCGGATTCGCAGGATTGGATGGCACTGGACGGGGTGCATGGGAGCAGGGAGCATAGAGCAGGGACCTTCATATCCCAGCGGAACGCAATTTGCGTTGCACTTTTCAATTTCCGGCAAAGGACTTCATCGCACTCCACCCGCTCCATGCAACACTATCCCAATGCCAACGCAAATCTAGTGGCATGCGGCATGCGTACAAAAAGGACGAAGGACCCTGCACTCGTCACTGTAACCAGTGTCAAAATGATTGTGGACTCACGGGTGAGAATTTGTGGTTTGATACTTGCATATTTTGTCACTTGTCGACATACGTGCAGGGCGCCGAAGCACCGAAAGGAGTCGGTGTTGCAGGATACAATTGCGCAGGACGAAGGTACATTCGAATTATTGCTTTATTAAGATGAAAAATTCATAATTTAATAATGGCAGCCTTGGAAATATGCCACAAAGGGATCTGAATGAGCTCCTTTTGCCTTAAAATTTGCCCTAAACAATTATAAGTGAATATGAAATTAAAATCTAAAGAAGGTACTTAAAGCATTGAATGTAAAATAGGGCAAGTTCTGGAGTTACTTATTTAATTCTTGTTGTTTTTAATATTTAATATCGATCCCTGGGCTTAATTTCCAGTGTGCCCAGAAATCTGAGCCAGAGTTTCCTTCCTTTTTCCCCATCACTTTTGACCCGCAGACTCGCTTAACCCTCCACTCCCGCTGCTGACCGATAAAAATTACTTAAAAATGCCACAGCTCATGGGTTGACTTTTGGCCAACAAGGAACAAAAAAAAACACAGAAAAAACAGGAAGGCAGGGAAACAAAAGAAAAGGCACGGAAAAAATACGGTACACAAAATAACCGTCGACTGTCACACACAAAGGGAAAGCGTGGAAATGGTGGAAAAATCGCGACAAATGGGGGGGAAGGGGAGGTTAACAGGCAGAAGGACCAACAACAACAACAATGCCGAAGAGGAAATCGCGGCGAACGTCCAACGGAAGCCAAACGTGTCGCCGCGAGTCCAGACAACAACACAAACCCCGGAAAATTGAGGAGGAGCAAGGGAGGGGCCACCGAAGGGTGGAAATTGCACCATGGGCATGGGTTAATGGCTGTCGTGGCCGATGGCCGTACTGTCCAGCCCCAACGTCATTTGCCTTTCATTTCGGCGGCCAGCCTTTTATTGTAAATTTACTTTATAAAGGTTATTACCGAGCTCGAGATGAAAAAGATCTAGTGGGGGGGAGAGACCCCGCGGATGTAGGTGAGATAAGCGGTGAGAAGGAGCTGGTCACAAGTGGAACAGACCGGACTCTCAAATTAAGTCGAGCATTCGGCTTGAGTGACCTTAACGATCCCCTGCACCTTGTACGTTTTGAGAAGCGCGGAGAGAGGTGCATTTGAGAAGCGCGGAGAGAGGTGCATTTGAAAGGCGCGGAGAGAGGCCTATTAAATGTTAAGTTCAAGAAAACTTTAAAGAAATACTTAAGAAAACTTATCAAAAACTTTAATTACTATTTTGGAATAATTACCAATTTAAAGTAAATAATTCTTTGTGCAAAAGATCTATATTTAAATATTTCTTACTTGTTAAATTGCACTTTCAACCTATTAAATTAAGTATGTAAATGTCAGTGATCTTAGATAATTTAACAAATCCATTTTTAATATATTTATTTTATTATTTGGATTAAAAAAAATTCTGATCATAAGTAGAGGAGATTTACCAGTTACTAAAGAGAAACTGCCAAGTATTGACGGGGTAAAGAGAAGGCCCAAGGAGTGAAAAAATCAGCGACAAGTGCTCGACAAACGCGCCATAATCCGTGCTCGGCGTCACCAAAAAGTTCCAGGACATGGATGCCCAAACAACACCAACAACAACAACAACACCAACAACAACACCAATAACAACTACACCAACAATATCCAGTGGAGAGTCACGCGCGGTTTGTCACCTCTCCTGGCAGCTGGCTATTGGCATACACTGAGAAAATCAAAGCAAATAAAAGAGTTGCTTGTATTTCCATAGGTTGTTGATTTTTTGCCGAACTTGAAACCCTTTCTAACAGTGTAATTTTAGGTGAGTGTGTGTATTATTTCTCTTCTTTTTTTTGTTTGAGAGAGAAGGCCAGACTCTCGGGGCTGAGGGGCTAAATCAAAATTCATGGCTGCTGTTAAAACTGGCGACCGGGTATCAATAGACAAGGACCCAAGGACCGTTACACGCAAGTTTAACCCTTTGATGGCGAGCCCGGTCACCCGCCGTCCGGGAAAATTCGCCAACACATGTACAACATGTAAATTGTTTCAATTTGCGGCATTTGCCGTAAAGCTGCGCAATTTTCGACATGCCACGGATACACATAGAGTTCCATCTGCCACCCCTCGTCGCCTCTGTGTGTGTGTGTGTGTGTTTGTGTGCGTGAGTGGGCGGAATCTCTGGCCTTTGTTTTTATATTTTTATTTTCATTTTCATTTTCCTTTCCCCTGTTTTTTTTTTTTATTTTCCCGGCCATAGTTTGGCATGTCCAGCTGCCGGGCTCCCAGGGAGAGCCCCTTCGGCATATTTCGGAGTGGCCAACCCAAATACTAAACTTGTTAAATGTTATAGGTATATGCATGTGGCACATAGATATATATATATCTATGGGAAAGGGCTACTGGCGTTGCTACTTTGATGTAGTTAAATTTTAATTGGACTTTGGGTTTTCCACCCCCTTCACCCCTTCCCCACAGGAGCAACAGCAATGTCCAGAATGTGTGTGTTGTAATGGCATTCGGGAATTCCTGTATTAAGTTAACCGAAAAAAGGATGAAGGAAGATGTCCTGGTTAATAGGTTCTATAGAAAGTCAATGGGCTTGGACTGTGGCTTATTAAAGGCTTAAACGGAAGCTCTAAGAGGGAAGCCAAGGAATTGATACAATTTATGAATTAAATATAAAAAACAGTAAACAATTGATTAATTTGTTATAATTTTAAAACTGTTTTAGGCTGAATTTAAAAACAGGTAAAAACTAACTTTGGCACGCCGAAGATTGCAACTGGATTATTCATAATCTATCCATTATCTAATATAGTATAAATTATATATATTATAGTTACACAAATTGATGTAACCTTGACCAGGATCAAGGATCGGGGATCATAAAGTGTGTGACTGCTAATGAAGTGTCCGCGGGTATGGGAAAATCAAGAAAGTCTCTTGAAGAAAGCAAATTGTGCAGAGAAACGAAATATTTAGGCAATTATTTAGTTGTTTTCAATTTTTTTAATTTAGAAATATTTCAAAAATACAAAAATGTACAAACATTCTCCGATCTAGTATGCCTTGGAGCTAAATTGTCAACTGATTCAATGCCTGTCAATGTTGGAATAGGAAAACAATCACTTTCTACTTCGGTTTCGTTCAGATAGGTACATTTTCTTATTTTTAATAAAACTAACTACCATAAAAAAAAAATTGAAAATATGTCGCTACAAACTGTGGAAAAGCTAAAATTTGCTCGGGGTTTTGTTAGCCGTAAGTCGTGACTTTTTCGATAACAGCGCAGTTTCGTTCAAAAGTTTATAAAGTCCTTCGGTTTTCCGGCTTTATTATATAGAAAATAATTTGTGTTTCTTACAGAGTCAATTCATTCAAAAGTGACGAATATCAGTCGTCGCTTGTATGCCAGTGTTTGCCCCAAAGAGAATCCTTTGCGTTCTCGCGTTCAGCTCACAGCACGATCCCCAGCTGTCCTGTCCCAGGCTCTGTCCGGTGAGGGGAAACAGGAGGAGCGACCACTGCCGCAGCATGAACCAGGACTCTACGCTCTCATGGCACCGTTGAGGGCCGTCGAGCCATCTCATTTGTTAACTCAACAAAGTATCCTTAATGGCAAGCGGCAGCAGGACTCTGAAGTTGAGGATTGCCACAACATCTCGCAAAAAGAGCGCACCACGCAGAAGTTGAAGGACCTCCTGAGGCAACAATACAAACTTGACAAGAACCTTCTAGACAGTCAGGATCGACTTCGGGACAACTACGAAAGCAGGATAAACATTGAGCAAGCTGTGACCAGGAGGATCAAGGCAGAAAGCCTGAAAGCTAAGCGTTCCTTGGCAAAGGACCTCGGCCCGCCAGTGAATCCGAAATCAGAAGTGACTGGACATATCCCGAGGGAAGTCCAATCTCGGCCAAGTTCGACTGATTCCCCAACACTTCTCGTGGCAAGCAGGTTCCTGCAGGAAGCTCAAAGATCGAAGCACAACAAACCCAACGAGGAGCTTCTCCGTCAACAGGTAAATCACAAAAATTAATAAAAATATTCAGCTCTAAGAATACATCTTCAGTTATATTAATATTTAAACTTCAAGTGAATGTTTCATTTCCATCCTTTGCGTTTTTAATTAATTAATTAAAATGCATTTTTAGATTTCATTCCAACAGGATAACATTCCCCGCCCAGATTTCGACTCCTCAACTTCCCTGTCGCACGTGAAAACCAGGAATCAGAGCATTTTGAACTTCCAGAAATCCGAAAACCATGAGATCCCGAAGCCAAAGTATCCTGTAAATGTCGTGCGCCCCGATATACCCCCGCTAATCCTGTGGCCTTTGCTAACGCAAACCGCTTACAAGCTGCAGAAATCAAGGGCCTCCAAAAAGGATTTATTGGAAAAGGAGCACAGTTCATGGACTGCCGATTGGAAGGATAATCGAGGAGAAAGGAAACCCTGGTAATAGCAGACAGTCGCGACTAACTCTTGATCATAATCTTTACTATTGCAAAATCCAAGCTGTGAATTTAAGGAAAATGTATTTGGAACTGCTCTGAACTTATAATCCCGGATCTTCAGGCTATACTCTCTATATAGCATTCCATTCTTAATGAATTAATGGCTTAAGTACGAGGAAAGAAGGATTTTTTAAGGACTGACAATCATAAACTCTATTACCATCATGTATCCTGTTTAAAAATCCAAACTGTTTAAATTTGTAGAGTGATGTATTTGGACCTGAACTTGTACTACAATCTTCTACACTAACAGCTTTCCTTTCAAAATTTGATAAGTCATTACCACGAACCAAAGCACATTGGCAATAGTAATACATTTTATATATAAACTTTGATATAAGCAACTATTGCCAGTGAAACGGTGTAATATATGGCAAACCATATTGCAAACCTTGTTGTTTTATTTGGTGTGTGTTCCGGCATTATTAGCGTCTGTAATAGAAATATTAATTCCCAACTTCCCACTAAATCAGGCAACGAAAAATTAAGTAAAACCCAAATAAATCCCAGTTATAATTGTCCCCCAACTCAATCAATTTATCTTTGGCAAAACAAAACCCAGAAATTAACAACATTTGCTAACTGAGAACAAATTAAGTCATACATTGTTTATAAGTGCTCAAAGTGGGCAACGCACCGCACCGCAAAGCCCCAGGATCCGGGGATTCCAGGACTCTAGGACTCGAGTGGGTCCGGTCTCTGTTCGCTTTAATGCCTAAATCAACTAAATTTGCGGGCGGCAAACTTATTTCCGGTATGCCCAGAACACTTAGGCCCGAAACACACACACACACACACACACACAGCCAGTCAGTCGTCGTCGTCGTCGGTCGCCCACAGAAATCAAGAGTCCTACAAGGAGAGAGGACACCAAAATTCAACCATAAATTGATGCAGTAACACGCCCTCCACTTCATCCACCAAAGGCACAGCTGCTGTACAAAAAAAAATAGAGAAACACAAGGCTGCATCCTTGCTGGACTGCAGTCCGAATGCAGTTCGTAGCCGTGCCGTGCAATGCAATCCTTCCGTCCTGTCCGCCTCGTCCGTCCCAAGCCCAAAAAGCGAGCAACCAACAATGCCAAGTTTTCGGTCAACTTTCGGCCAAAACAATGCCCAATCCTGTGTGTTAAGCCCCCCGGAGAACCCGGAGACCGAAACTCGGGCCCCGTCGACACCCCAAAAAAAAAAAACCCACAGAACACACACGGGCCACGCATCTTGTACTCGTCCTTGGTCCTGCCTCTCCTCACTCTTTTCCGAGTGCGTCTGCACTGAGGGAAAGTCCTTTGAAAGGGTTACTTTCCATCCAAAACAAGTTGCAACTGGTTTTGTGCAGTGCAAGTGTGCCGGCATTAATAACGTGTGCAGCAGGCACACTTTCAGCTCGGGGTCCTTGCATCCTGCGACTGCAGCCTGCAACTGGAGATGGAGACGGCAATGGTGACGGCAATGGTGACGGCGATGGTGATGTAGATGGAGATACAGATGCAGGACGCTGGAGCAAGAGCAGGAGTTGCAGTTGGAGCCAGGGACTTTCTCTGGTCAATTCGCGGTTTTGCTTGTCACTTAGCCGACGGCCGGCGGCGCTGCGTTGGCCATTTGATAAACGACAAACGACAAACGACAAACGACGAGGAGACGACAAGGAACAGGACATGGGCGATGGAATTCTCCTCTGCTGTGTGTGTGTGTGCGTAGCTGCGAGAAGTGCCGCCCTCGTCCTTTTGAGGCGACAATGTGACGACATTTAAGGCCAAAAAGGAGGTGTGTGCGGCGAGTGTGGGAATTGCCGCCGTGATGGATACTGTACCGGTTACGGTTACGGAGGGAACAGGACCTTGCCCGGAGGTGCTATGTAGAACACAGATGTGATCACGATTTAGTCCTGAATTTGCCTTGATGGGTTAGTTAGGAAGAAAAGACAAGAATAAGATCTTAAAGAGGATTTGTAGGTAAAGAGATGTGGCTAACTTAATCCTTTTGATAATACTATTAAGATATATATATAAACCCAAGGATCTTTAGCATCCTTCTGGTAGGGTATCTCAAATTCGATTTCCTAATCCTATGCCTGTGTTATGTTTAAGCCTTAAGTGGCGTAATAAGTCCAGATTGCAGCCTGTTCGGTGTGCGTGTCCTGCCATCCATCCTTGCATCTACTCTTGGGGGGGGAGGATGTCCTTGTGTTTGTGTTTGCCAGTGCCCGCAGAGCTTGCTTTTGGCTTTTGCTTTTAAGCCAGAAGAGCAAAGGACTTGGCCAGAAAATGGGGCCCGAGCTGCCTAAAAACTGTTGGAGGCGTTTAACATTTTTGAGGCTTGATTGGATTTTACACACTGGCTGCCAGGCTCTGTGCTGGGCTCTGTGCGTAAAGTGAAAAATTGCATTTTGAGCAGCTGCTGTTGCTGCTGCAACACTTGCTGCATGTTGCAAGTTGCTGATAGTACGGCTGTGCTGCTGCTGCTGCTGCTGATGATGTTTTTGTTGTTGATGAAGTCGGCTTTGGTTTTGGTTTCATTTGGTTTTGCTGGTCAGCCCCGAATGCGGCTGTCTGTTATTTTGAAATACTCGTTGAGTGGCTCGTTTGCGGTGAAATGCATGTGGCCACGCCCCCCGAACCACCGCTTTTCCTCACACACACACACACACACATGTTGGGGGGATAATACAATTGTTTTGCCCTCTCTCTCATTTGTTCTCTCTCTCTGTCTCTGTCTCTCTCTTGGCCACTTTCTTGTGCACTTTCTAATGCACTTTAAGCCCTCTTTAAGCCTGACAACGGGCACCGCCCATTAACGGTTTATTGGCAGCGCCACAATCGATATTATTCCTTACAAACTATGGATTGAGTTTACAATTATTTAATGTCCTTAATTTTGCTAATGTATTTAAGTATTTAATTAATAAAAATAGTTAAATATATCGTATTACAGATACAGTTACGTATTTAAGAGCTGCATTTAACTTGCTATAATGAAAGGTTTAATTGAAGCACCTTAAGCTGCAACGCCTCCATCCTGCGCACTTTGGGGGGTTGCAAGTGCAATATGGCATTTCAACGGCAATTAAAATGAATTTTCCGGTTACTTGACACATAACATAATTTGCATTTCCGGCGCCCAGGAAACATGCCACCCGGGGCGTTAGATTGTTTAAATGCATAAATGATGCCAGGGGCAGAAATGCAATTGCAGCAGCAGCAACAGCAGCAGCAGCAGCAACACGAAGCTGCAATAGCAACCGCAGACGCATCGCCTGCATCCCCCCCATAATGCAACATGCAACATGCAGCGCGCAACGTGCGACGTGCAACTTGCAAGGCTGCCATCCATATGATGTCCGGACTGCTGTCCCTTCGTCTTCATGTCCTGCGTGTCCTTAGCGAATGTCACCTTCAGACAACACTATCTAACAGGGGATAAGTTATTCGAATTATTTATTATTTTATTTATTATTCATGTATTAATTTTTATATTCTTAAAAAAAAAATAACAAGATTTATAGGCAACAAAATATCACTCTTTAAATATATAAATCTTAATTAAAAGGTAACCAAACCAACTGCAATTGAAACTAAATGCTTCTTGATCCGATTAATCTTCTCTTGTTCATATTTGTGAAATGAATGTTTCCTGATGGCCAGTGTAATATGTTATCACCGATGTGTGGCATGTATGTGTGTGTGTCCAGGCACAACTCGCACCCCCCAAAAATTTGAAGCAGCCCCTTTAGTAAAGCAATTGACATGCCGGCACTCGGGACGTGGCTTGGGGAAGCCCCCTCTGAGTTTGTCCAAATCACCGAGTTTAACAAATTAAATGACTTCTAGTGCGTACATTGTTTTGACACGGATGTGACCCAAGGACTCACAGGCACAGGCAGGAGGCAGGAGGCAGGGCAGGAGGGTGTTAAGTCTGGACTCTGCCAAATTGCTGTTGATTGCAGGACATGGAGTAGGGAGGAACAGCAGCAGAGGAGCGAAGTAGATGGGCTCCTGCAGGGCGAGGCATTCGACAGGCAGGTCCTGCTGCAGGAAGCCGGGCTCAAAATTGCACTTTGCATGACATCTTGTCAACTGCAATCAACATTTGGCTCCACCAGCCACGGTTTTTGGTTCGTTTTCGGTTACATTACGGATTTGTTCATACTTTGTACCCCAAATAATCGTACTTAATGCCTTCACTTTGATTTCCAGCATCTTGACTTAATTTTTTGTAATTTCAAAACCCCCTTCCTGGCATTCGGACCACCCGAAAGTCATGTTTTTGCGCCGCCTTTGATACATTCATATTTTTTACGGCCTTGCGCTTTTATGTCTTTATAAATACACAAAATTATGAGCAATGCGCCTGCCTTTTGTTTATGTGTTTTGGCAATTAAATTTCCTGCAATAACAAATGCACTTGATCGCTGGAAGGGGAGGAGGAGAGAGGAGGAGAGGAGAGGAGAGGGGCGATCGTGTGGTAGGTAGGAAATTGTTTATGTCTTTTGTTTGCCTTAACCATTAAATTGCCCATAAAAAGTGTGGCACCAATGACGGGGGATTACTCATTTCGAGAGTTGCGATGAGATGACGAACTGGGTTGACTTTTAAGCAAGTGTTTTATTTTTTACTATTTATAAGGAAAATAAAGTTCGTTTATTTCGTTTTTGTTTTTGTTATTTCAAATCAGACTAAAAATATTTATTTAATATTTTATTTGTAAAAAATAAATATGATAAAAGAATGAAATCAATTGCCTTTTAAGTATTCCAATTATTTTGTTATATATTAATATTTATATTTAGATATTTTGTATGCTATTTTAATTAATATTAATTAATTATTATTATTATTATCCGAAATTTTATATTTTTCTATGCGATATTAATATTAATTCTAAATATAAAAACAAAAAATAATGCAATTAAAAAGGCTTAAGTGACCTTTCAAGCTATGTATTTGTTGGTCATGATTTTTATTTTATTTTTTGTTAAATTTTGTCTAAATATATATATGATACTTTCTTAAACATTTGACTGTAATTTAAATTTTAAGCTAACTATTTTTTTTAATTACAACCTTTGTTTTTCTTTAACATATTGCAATATCTTTTTTTAAATTACAATTATTTCAATTTGAATTAATTCTTTGAATTATCTTTAGTTTCTTTTATTTTTTTGAACAATTTTAACTTAATCAGAGATAAAAAATTAGGTTTAAAGAAACAATATGCATGGTGTGTCTGTTTATTTTTAATATCTTGCATTTAAAAGGGGAGGAGCCACCGAATAAGGGGCAGTTTTTAGTGGGTAGTTCTCCAAGGACTCCCTCTGACTGAGTCGGAATCTTGGACTAATTCCGCATTGAGTCGAAGGGAGAATGCGGAGAATTTCCGAGACATTTCGGCTGGGTCTTGTTGTCAAAGACAAATCCCATTGGATCCCGTTACATGTGTGTGTGTGCTTTGTCTGGTATTTTTGAGTCTTCTCCGCCACCGCCGCCTTTGATGATGTCGATGAGGGAGATGAGGGAGGAAGGTGGAGCAGTTAAAAACACCAAACTCACACCAAATGGAATTCTTTGGGACTTTTTTTTCTCTCCTTCAAGTCTAAGGTGGAAGAACTCAAGGGACTTGCACTCGACGCCCGTTGAGTTCTCACTCGGCGCATTCCACTCGCTTCGCCACTTTGTGTTCAGTGTAATGCGCCGTTGCAGGCTCTCAATTAGCAAATTAAGCACTCACACACATGGAGCTCCCACTCACTCACTCACTGGCACTCAGTGGGACTCACTCACTCCGTCCGAGTCACGCTCACACTTACTCGCAGGCAGCAAGGGTTGAACTCTCCAATGTGTGTGGCGCTTTGTTTTTGTTTCATTCGCTCTCGCAATGTCGCCTTCGCTTTGGTCTCCACTCGGAAAAACCCCGCCCCCCAAAGTCAAAATGCAGGCCATTGCAGTCTCAACTTTTTTTGAGTTAAATTGCGGGTATGTGTCTCAGGTGTGTTTGTATTTTTTTGGTTAGTTTTTGTTTCCGATTTTGAAAGTATTTCTTAAAATATTTTCAGATGTTGCAATAAAAATAATAACAAATATGTGAGTTGCTAATGATATAACCCTGGAAAACAATTGAATTTATATTTTTAGTATATGGAATATATAAAAATATCTTCTTGCTTGTAAGATTAAGTTATTATTTAGATAAAAAAAACTTCAACAGATCAGCTTTAGCATAAAGTACACATTAAATTTGGTTTTGGAAAATACATAGATTAAAACCTCTTTAGGTTATTTATTTATTTTTAATCTTTATTAATCATTGCTGTTTTATTTTTAAATATGTTGTTAAAAATTGTACTCATAGCAAAAATAAGTAAAAACAAATAAAAATATATAAAACAATTATAAATAAAGATTAAGACCCATCAAGGTATCTGATGTTATATCTTTAACGATTGACTGTATTTCAGTTGAAGAGTTAATGTATTTACTAGAATATGAAGCAAATAAATAAGCCTAAGATGGCTATAAACATATTCATAAAATTAAATAAATAATAAAATTATTGTTTATATTATTATTTATACAAATACTTAAACTTTTCCTTTAATTTTTGCTTTAACATATCAAGTTTCAGCAGCTAAAAAGGCACATGTGGCAGCTGTGATAATTTTCAAATATTATATCAAGTGTTAATGCTATTATGAATTCGTTTTACATATTATATGGCAAGGAACTTTATAGTATATATTATAATTAATTATATTATAGTTTTTAATTCATTACTTATACAAGAAAAATCACCTTTTTGCCTGCCTTGCTGATATAGTAAATATAATTAACTTGTTCTCGAATAATATACTTTCATTACATGATTTGTCAAGACTTCTATTTTATTCAAATATATTTATATTTTAACTATTGTGTAGGGTATAAATATATTTATATCTTAACAATAATAATACATTTTTAATTAAAATTAATAATTAAAATTTGTTTTCTTAAATTCCTCCTATTTTAAAGCAAATATATATTGACGATATTCTGTTCATTTCAGTAGCCAGAGCAGTCCAATTCCCAACGCTGTCGCTTTCATGCATTCAGATCCCTTGTTGCACATTTTTGCGGCCCTGATTTTATTATTTCTGCGTATATTTTACGGCCTGCAGTTTGGCCTAATCACACACCTCCACTGGGCACTGGGCCGAGAGAGACCTGGCCAAAAAAGCGGCCGACAAACCAACCAACCCGCCCACACACATTTTGCGGTGACTGTGTGTGAGGGATATTTGTGTGCAATTTTTAGTTAAATTATTTTTACACCCCGGAATGGCAAACCAGAAACCAGAACGAACACAAAACAGGACACAGCACACAGCACAAAAAAATAGGAAAGCAGGCAGGCAGCCAGAACACAAAATTCGATGCCATTTGAAATTTTAAGGGCCCATGAGATGCGTTTTGGGGGGCAAGGGGATATGCACCCGTAAATATATACAAATATATATATATATATATATATATATATAGTATGTATGAGTATGTTGCATTTTGGGGCTACAACTCTCGCATTTCCCCATTTTCCCAACCATTTTCCACACGCACAAACAAAGTGGCAAGTGCAGATTTGAAGTTATTACGAAAAACTAACCAACATTTTGTGGGTTTGAAGTTGTGTGGAATAATATTGGTAGACCCAAAAAGCCTTTGCTATGATTGTTGTTGTAAATATTTTTATTGCCCAGAGTTGGGCTATATATATATATGTATATATACATATATACTATATATATGTGGATGATGGAATTGCAGCTGCAATGGCAATTGATGCATTGAGTTGCGTTGCAGGCAAAGGCTAACCATTTCCCAGGAAATAATTAACTGGCATTCTGGTAGCAGGAACTCCATTTGAAAATATGAAACATGAATGGGGATTCTTGTGTGGGAGTTATGCAATTAAAAACATGTTTTCTAGTTCTATATACATATATGTTTTGACTACTGAAAATCCTTCAAAGTTGAAAGTAAGTAGAGCTGCATATTTATGTTTTTTCGAAAACCTTTTAAAAAGGGTATTTTGTTTAAGTTTTTTAATAAAAAAAAGTGACTAAAAATTGCCTTTATTAGTAACTAGATTTATACACACTTTTATAACATACTTAATTGTAGATTGAATATATTACAGACTATTTCATCTATAACGATTTTTATCCAACAATTTGCTTATAGAATTGAATGATCAATAGTATATTATTATAATTGTTTTTAAAATATTACCTTTCTTTAAATACTACTCATTGGAAAATATTAAAAAATATATATATTTTAGGCCTTGGGGAATACACAAAACCTTCTTTAAAAATGTTGTAAATATGTATTTTAAATTTTAAGGTAGTATAAATATAGGAAAATTCCAAAAGATCAAACATTTCTTTATTACATTTCCATTTTTGTGCTAAATAGTTTTAGATTTTAGCCTTAAGAATGTTGCCTTAATCCTGATAGCTTTTATAAAGACAGTAACTAAGTTTACGTTACACTATTTCATATTTTAAAGCTCCCATATCTTATACCAATAATCCATTCCACCAATTATCACCATCACAATGTTCTTTAACCAATCAACAGCTATTTGGCCAAAATGACATGGCAAAAAATGGGCTCGACGAACAACAGAACAGAATAAAAAATATATATACAAAAAAACAACGAAAGGAAACGCTTTCTGGCTTAAACAACTCGGTGTAATTTGTGGAGCCAAACGAAACCGGAAAAAAGAAGGCTGAAAAGAAGGTGAAAAACCGCCAAACACACACGCAAACAAAAACAAGGTCCAAACAAATGCAGCAACAACAATTGCCGCTGTTGTTGCTACTGTTGCATTGTGGGTAGGAAAAATTACGAAACCAAAAATCAGCAACCAAATATGTGGTTGCCACCAACAAAAGGCCCAAAACAGAGAACATATCCCCCGGGGGGAAACGGCACAACTGGCAGAAGGGGTTGCGTTTCGTATAATTTTTTTCTGTATTCCCTCCCATCAAAGGGGGGCGGCAGGTGAGTTGTTTGGTGGTCAATTCTTTTCCACCAACCAACCCCTCATCGCCCTCTCTGTCTGCCTGTCTGTCTGTTTCGTGTCAAAGAAGCGCAAAAAGAGAAACTGCAGCTCGCAGGACAATGCAACAATTGAGGGGAAGCCCCATTTTTTCCCCAACAATTTGCCGCTGCAATAATAAACATGCGAGAATACGCGTGTCCAACGCTTTTCCCAGCATTTCTTATTTGATTTTTTGTAATTTTTAACATACCCTAACAGAGGGTATCATTAATTCAATTTTATTTTATATTTGGTTTGAAATATTTTCCATTTAACACAAAATATATTTTGTTGCTTAAAAATTAATCTCTTTAAATTAAAGTTATATACTCTAAACTTTAATTGCAACATTGATTCACAGAAAATAAAGGTTGATAAAATATTCATTATCTCTTCATAAAGTCGATACATTTTAGATTAAGAAATTAGTTTATTAAATCAGCTTTCTTTTAAAAGTTTTGATAATAGAGTATCTCCATTTTCGATTTCTTCAAATAGCAGCCTCATTTTGTTTTTATATTTAAAATTTTTGTATTTTTTCCAGAATTTTTTTGTCCAGCATTTCCTTCTTTTTTCTCTCTCTTTTTTTTTGGTAACAACAATAAACGAAGCGGGCATTCAATTTTTTTTAACCCTCTTTTGCAGGACAGTGCAGTTGCGGGCAGGAAAAGAGAAAGGCTGAAGGAGGCAGAGCGAGAAGGCAATGGCTTGTCTGACAGCTGTACAAACGCAGACCGACAAACAAGGGGTTAAAGATGGGAAGGGGGGGTTAAAGGTGGGGCCTTTTCCAGGGGATCGCGGTGCCTGGTGCAGCTGGCAGGACGCGTTTGGTCAGTTGGCTGGTTTCCGTTGCACACGCGGCGTATGCGTAATATGCGCACATGCAGAAATACGTTTAAAAAACGGCCAAAGGAAAATCAATAAAAAGGAAAAGAGCAAACAGTACCGGTAGCCCATGGCAGGGTCCATCTTGCAGGCCATTTTCCCCCATCCCCCACCCCCCTCCTCATTTCCCACACCGATTTTTCCAAGCCATTGCAGTCAAACTTGTTGACAATCACGTGCAAGGCTCCACTTTTGCTCTCTCTCTCTCTCTGTCTCTCTTATTCGGAGCTCCTGCACTTTGCTCCTTTTTGGGGTTTTGCATTTTGAGGCCAACATTGAGGCCACGAACTGCGGAACGGGTGCCACCTCATCCCCAGATGATTTTCCTTTCCCCGGCGGAGCTTTTCATTTTTCTGTGCCCTGTTTGTGCGGCCGAGTGGCGTGTGTGTAAATTTATGGCGCCGCTTCAGTAGTTGATGCAGCCAGTCGATGATAAGCGGATACCCTCGATATGTGGTCAAGGGGAAGTCCTTCGAAATATCAAGGGATCATCTGGATCTTGAACATGTCTAAAATCCTTGTAGAGCAAAGATTTTGCAAGGAGAACTTGGCAGCAGAACTCCTAATTTAAAATTCATTAAAAGAAAGATTTGTATTTAAAACATAAAAATGTCTACTATAAATTTATGATTATATAGCTGTAAGATCTCCAGGATATCACTGGGTCGTTGCCTTTGCCCATTCACTTGCCCCTTCAGTTACTTTTGACCTGCTGTCCGGGCGAAAGTGGTGAAGAGAAAAGGAGGTCCTTCCCTTTCTCTGGCTACGCATTCTGGCCTGTTTGCCAATTTTTCAACAGCTTGTTAACATTTTGTCGCCCATCAATGCGAACTCACAGACACAGAGACAGGACACTCGGCGAAAAGGAGTGTAAGTTGTCTTGACAGGACGCAGGGCATGGGCTTCAAAGGGTTAAAGAAAACGCGTTAATGAAGTGTTGCTTGAGAGCTCATTATGCATTTTGCTCACGTTTTTAATTTTTAATTGCATTGCCGGCAGGCAATGTGTGTCTGTGTGTGTGTGTGTGTGGGGGGGGGATTGTGTTGCAGTGTCCTGGTTTTTTGGTCCTTTCATTAAACGGCACCGCACGACGGCAAACGATTAAAATGACCGCTGAGCAGCAAATCGAATTAATTTTTGTAACGTGCAAATGGCCGGACAGCAAAAGTTTCCCTCGCTGCGGCGGACACACAAAATAATAAAAAATGAAAAGGAAAAAGTAAAAAAGGGAGGAAAATCGCGGAAAAATCGGCGCAATCCTGGCCGGATCGCTGCCACACGACACATTTAAGTTGCTGATTAAGCCCGCTGCCCCGCACCTCATTGCGTTATGTACTCCCCGACAGAGGCCGTACATTATGTACTTAAAAGCACATAAAGATGTAATGACCGGGGCGATGTTGCACCTGGCCCTTGGCCGCAGAAACCAGCAGCGACTGCAACAGAAATTGCACCAACATCAGCATCAGCAGCAGCAGCA
Organism: Drosophila watanabei; assembly: GCA_008042575.1. NCBI lineage: Eukaryota > Metazoa > Arthropoda > Insecta > Diptera > Drosophilidae > Drosophila > Drosophila watanabei. Next base: position 227,347 of record VNJS01009548.1, on the reverse strand, counting down.
GCATCAGCAAAAGGATGTCCACATTCGGCTTAATAAACTGCATGGCAGTAACGCCAGCGGCTGGCTTTAATTGACAAAAAAAAGAAAGGAAAACAGAATAAAAGCCAGGCACTGGCTGAAATTAAATCAACAGGATCAATAACAAAAAATGCAGTGAGAGTGCAGGGAATATCAAGAAGTCAAAGCACAAACTTCTTAGTTTAGAAATTTTATAGAAACTAATGTTTAATATTACAAATTTAGCCAAGTTCTGGGTTTTTTTTATTTGGTAATTATAAGTAAACAGTAAATAAGCAACAGGTCAGAAAATATTGCTAAGAAAGGCTGCCACAGAAAGTGCAGTATCAGCGGGTACATCATCGGCAACATTATGGGCAACAGCAGCAGCGGCAGCAACATCGCCGACGGCCGACGATACCGCTGCCACATCATGAGGTCGGCTCATATTTTTTAATGAATATTGAGGATTAAAGGAATTTCTGTTGGATTTTCATTGAATTATGCATTTATTTTCCTGCCGTGTGCTCGTATTTTTTTGTTGTATTTTTATGTTTTTATATTTTTGTTTTTTATTTTTTTCGCCAATCAGGACCTCAGCAATGCCCCCAAACCATCGGCTCTTCCTGGCTGCTGCGGTCGCTGGACCGCTGGACCAGGAACATATATCCCATATATTTCTTTGTCGCACGCGATGATTTATTAAGTCATTAGCACTTGTGCGGCCGTTGCTGGTCATGGCCACGCCCCCAGACGCACACACAGAGGCGGGCTGGAGGCATCCTGCATCTGGTTGCAGGATAAACATCCACATACACACCCACGCACACAACTTGTAATTCTTATTAATTGTGTGCGCCGTTGCCGCTCGTATATAAATATATACATGAACAAATGTATATATATATATATGAAAGTAGACTTATATATTTTTCAGGAGCCCGCCGCCGCCGGGACATTAATGCATTGGATCCAGGACATAGCATTAACTCTTTCAGTTTGCGCATTTTTAAATAGAACATCACAGATTGCTGGCCGTCGTGAATATTTCATGGCGAAGGATATCGATGGGTTGAATTAAGAGTTTGCGATAAGTGCAAGCTGTTCGATAGTTAAATTTAAGGTTTCAATCGTTTAATGACTCAAGAGTTGATGCTCTTATTTATAAATATTTAGAAGGATTTATTTTTCATGACTTAAGTTTGTTTTATAGAGCTCTTCTTTTCATTAAAAAATTATTTAAACATTTAATCAAATTTATCATTCTATATTTTGTAAACATTTAACTTAAATTATCTTTTTATTTGCAAGAAAAAATCAAAAAAAATTTGAAATCCTTTACGTATACGTTATATTTTTATAGTCTAACCTTGTGAAACCCAAACCACAGCCCAATAAAGAAGCACTTTCGGTGGCGTATACTTGATATCTCCTTGCACTTCATAAAGTGTAAATCAAAGAAGAAAAAGAGTGCGATTTCACTCAGAAATTGAAGTTGTCTTTCATTCATTCGATGCGATGCGAAGCCAACCGCATATCGAACAGCTTTAAGCCAATTTGTGTGAGACATTGAGGCAGTATTACACCTCTTTCCTTTCAAGCAATTTTATCTTAAAATATATATAAATAAATAAAATTTATTTAAATAAATAAATAAATTTGTATTTAATCAAATTAAAATCTAATAATGAGATTTTCCAGGATATTCAATAACAAATCGAGGGATGTGATACCGCCTTAAAAAAATCGCTTGAACAGTCTTCGGCGGATCCTTCGCCATGAGAGAAGGAGAATCCAAGGGGAGGAAAATGTCAGAAATGCGTGTGAAAAATAAACGAGATTTTCGCAACGCGCTTTTGATATTTTTGCATGACAGAAGCCAAATGAGAAAATGCGATTTTCCGCATTGCTCCGGCCAATGACATGGACATGGACATGGCGGTGTGGCAAGAGAACGCGGAGAGTGGGTGTGGTAGTAGGAGTGGGAGTGGGTGGGGTCTGTTTTCCCAGCCACCAGGATGCTGTCCAACAACAACGGCCTACCAACTTAATGTGCTGGCGCTTCCTGGCACGCAAACACCGAGGCCGGGACACGCGGAAAAGCAGGGAAATGCAGCGAGACAGACGCTGGTCGGGAAATCGGACAGACGCGCACAATAATTTTTACAATTTGCAGCAATGCGTTTTTAATTTAAATCGATAAAAGTTGCACTCGCACAAAAACAAAAATAAAAGCAACAAATGCCCAGACGAAGGACAGCAACAACAACACAGCACAATGCACAATGCACAATATAATTGGAAGCAACCCTCATAAATATATATCCCACCGATCCAACACATTCCGCTCCCTGACTTCAAGTTCTCCATTTTCAAATGGTCATCAATTTTAAATGAAGACACAACATGGATTCCGAAATAATCATGCATTTATTCAATGAATTTTGTTAACTGCAGAATGATTTCACTAGTAAGAGATTTTTATATATTTTTAAATTATTTGAAATTTATTAAAACGAACATTAAACTATGCACTTAAATATAAATCTATAGTTTAATTAAAATTGAATGGGAAAGGAAATAAAAATAGTAAGCTTTAAAACATATTTTAATTAAATACATATTTCTTTTGTAAGTATTTTACGTTTTTATATAACTATAAATGAGATTTAGTTAATTATTCTGTAAAATTAAGTGAAGTAATTACTTAAAGCTTATATCTAAGAATATTTCTTTTCAATTTAATTATAATTAAACTATAGAATTTGACTGTTAAGTTCATGATTTTGAAAAGTTATAAAGAATACTCTAGGAAAAAATGCCCACTAAGTCTAGCGAAATATTTATTAAATAATTTTATTCAATTTCATTAATTTAATGTTAAACAATTATTCAATTATTCAGCATTGAGAATATTTAAAAATTTTAACTGTTTTGTTTATATCTTTATGAAACCTTAAGGTATTTCTTTGGAGAAAAACAACTATATTTTCTTTACTCATTTCTAAGCTCTTCTTGAAACTCCCCTCAGACTTTCATTAAATAAAATTATAAACCACCAAGTTACCAACAAAAATGTTTAATTTCAGCTCTCATTTTCATCAAACTGAACCGAGGGCCACAGAAAAATGTCAATAATTTTAGCAAATTAAAATAAATCATTAACTTTAGCAAAAACAACCGACAAAACTTGCGACATTCAAATTGGCCAATCAGCGGCTAGAATAAAAGGAAAAAAAACACAGAAAAACTAAACATATTGCAATAAATACAAATTAAATTAAACATTATAAAATGAAACGTTCAACTGTCGCATTGCATTAGTGAGGCACATAAAAAAAGATCTAAAAATAGATGCAAAAAATACAAACATAGAAATGCAAATAGAAAAACAGGAATGGAAAATGTTGCATGAAGGAGGGAAAAAAATAATTTCATTGCCTACATTTGAGCGCCGGCTGCAGGAATTATTATTGTTGTTGCAATTTGTTTTTGTTTGTGATTTGACTGCCACACCACACACACACACACACGCACACTCACACACACATTTGCTGTCCTATCTGTCTGCGTGTGTTTATTTCATTTTATTATTTTTTCTCTTTTGCGGTCAACGAGTTGGTTGACCACTTTCAAATACAGCCTCACCCTCACGCCTCCCCCGATTTGCCAGCGACTTTCCACAGATACACCCCCGACCCCCGACCCCTTGACCCACCGCCAGGCACTTGAGCTGCCTGCCACGCCCCCAAAGAACGCCCCCGCCCCAAACCAGAAGAGTCTGCCTCGGAATCGGTATCGAAATCACTGTTGATTATGCACAATATTTGCTTGGCCACTATTTTCATTTCAAATGCCCTACAAAGTAAGGTATTTCGAAAACGGTGAAAAAGTTTGAAAATTGTAAAGTTTAGAGTTATAGGAACCTTAAAGATAAGTCTATAAAGCACTTTTAGATAGAAATTTAAAATAAATTCGTAGTGGCTTTCTCAATACATTATATCTGAAGCTGAACTTCAAAGCTAAAAGAATTGAGTTTATACTTTTCAAAGTCTTTAAAGATTTTATATTTGATAAAAAATATATTAAATTATTAAATAACATTTAAGAAATATATTTTGATTTGTAATAAAACTAAAACTTCAGGTAAATAAATGTAACCTTTCCCATTTGATTATTATTTTGTAAAAAGCTTCTAACAAATATCACTCTATTCTCTCTCAAAATTTAATTTTTTAAATAATCAAATATTAAACTAAAGTCAGCGCTCTCTATATATAAATACCCTACAATTTTTGTAGCCTTCTCTTTCCATTTTAATAATTATTTGCATTTATGCTCAGTGGGTAGTTCTCTTATTTGTTTTTTTGTGACCCTTTTCAGACTGTTCAGTTTGATGTAAAACGTTTAACACTCGACGGAGGCGATTGTTGTTGTCTGTTTCTTTTTTTATTGACGATGTATATATATTTTTTATGTTTGTCCAATTTTCAGTTCTCTTTTTTTTGTAGTTAGTTGTTGGCCCGTTTGGTTAACCGTTGAATTATCAATTTCGCGGTAGAACTTGCGGTACATAAGTGCGGTTCACCGATGACTTTTCCAAGGTATCATATTATATGTGCGCACAATTGTTGCTGTCTTTTGTTTGCACACACACACACGCACACACACACTCGCACACGCTACGAAATTAACACGTTAAATTTTAATTAATTACATTAAGTAAAAATTGCTCACTGCTTGATACATTTTTGACATGTCAAGTGGATCATTAAATGCTCTTTGTCAGGTTTATTCTTTCATCGGCGTTGCAAGTATGGCTGTCAACATTCGATGTTCATAACAAATAAAGTGATTGTTCAATAGTTAAATATTAATTATAAGCTTATAGTTAAAATAAATCCATTGGATAAATTATATAATTTATGATTATCATTGCTTTTATAACAAAGATTTGTAAAGAGAACACAAAAAAGGCAGAGATTAATAAGAAAGAAGATTTTAATTAAGGAGGTTTGTTTATCCTTTTAATAATAATGAATTTAATGATTTAAGTGGAATGTTTTTGCTATAAATTATTCATTAATTAATTAATTGTAGTTTCCAAAGAAGATAATAATGCTTAAATGATTAAGAAATTCCAAGGCTTAAAAGTACAAAAATTCTTTGAACTTTACAAGAATTCAATAATTTTTGCCTAAAAAACCTGTCAGAAAATGGTCCAATTTTATTGCTATTATTATTGTTATTTCTTATGGTAACTTCCTAAGAAATGTCAAAGTTGTTCTGATTAAGGCTTTGGCCAAATAACATAATTTTCTCCTATAATTACTTGACAAAAAATACCAGCTTCCACTCTTTTAAATGTCATATAAATATTTATCTTTTGAAAACTCTTTAAACTATAAACAAAGAAAGGTAAGAAGTACTTGTAAACACACTTAGTTTTCCCTTTATTAAGCCCCTTATTATAGAATTTTGAACTCACCTTTGCTTTTTGCTGCTGTGATCAGCTTGCAGCTGCTGTTGTCCCAAAAATATATATGTTTTCTTTGGTGCACTTTGAACTCTCAGTTGGATCTCTTCACTGTTTTGCAACTTATGATCTTTTCCAACCCACTCACAAGCGGGTACACTCAAAAAAACAAAGAAACTTGAACAAACGCCAGTGACTTGGACATGAAAACGATGTTTTGACGGTTTAAACACTACATGAACTCTGTTTTCAAGATCTTGGTTTAGAGATCATAGATATCTCTTTAAATAATTCGCTGATAGATCCTACGATCTCAGTCCACCCGTGGGCGCCAAGCAAATAAAATGTCACAATCCCCCGACAAATGTTTTGATGAGATATCTCGCTTATGATTTGCTCATCCAGCAATGATTACAATTGTGAATGCTTAAGAATTTTCCACTGATTCACGAATTTTCATATCATCAGCCTGCCTACGTAACGGAATGCAATGTGTAACGTAACGCGATCGAAGCACGACGGAGGAACGTAACGGAAGCACGGCCGGCGCGTTAGTGGTCAAAATGCAGAGTGACACATTCGGGGGCACCTGACCAGCTGCAGAGTCGACTTCTCTGCTGCTGATGATGTTGCTGCTGCTGCTGCTCCTGCTGCTGGTGCTGCTGCTGGTGCTGCTGCTGATGCCGGGATGCAATTCGTGCTGCGACACGAACACAGCCGAGTCCGAGTACGAGTCCGAGTTCTAGGTTTTTTTGCGCGCCCCGAGAGCCCGTTGAGCGCACCCGATTTGCAGCCTTGCACTTGGCCAGGAAAAACCGAACAGCCGCCGAAAGGCGAATCGAATCGAATGGGTAACGAATGCGATTCGTAGGAAGTGTCGTTGTGCGTAGTGCCCGTGCCCGTGCCCAGTGCGTTGTGCCGCTTGTATTAAGAGAGTGTGTGTATTGCGTTGCTGTGTGTTCTTGCTGCTTCTGCTGCTATACCGGTTAACGGCACAATTGCAAATGATAACAACGCACACGAATTTTCGAAATTTTCACACAAAAAACTTTTCAAATTTCCAAACGAGAGAGAGAGCGAGTGAGCTCTGCTATGGCCACACATGTGTGTTGTATGTTGTAGGTGTATGCTGTATGTGTGTGTTGCCTCAAATAGCTCAAACGCAAATTGAGTTGAGAGTCGAGAGACGTGAGTCTTGTTTTTGGCTCAGAATCAGAATCGAGGAGGAGGCAGCGGCGACGTCGACGTCGGAATGGCAACAATTAAAAGCGAAGAAGAGCTCGCTCATTGCTCGCTGCTCGCTGCTCGTCGAGTGATTTTAGAAGGGAAATGAAATTAGGGAAAATCCGCACCGCATTAAGCCAACACTCAAACCCTTTCCCCATCCCCCAAAGAGTGGGAGGTATGCCCCCCCAAAGCACAATTTTTGTAATAAATGACCAACCCCAAAGTACCCCCCACACACACAGCAGCAGCAGCAGCAGCAAAGAACTGACCAACCAAGCAACCCCTTTTACACACTTTGCATTTCCATTTTCCACTCATTTCGAAAATCAGGTTTTATTTCTACACAAAATACATAAATTTAGCATCATTATCTGAACGAACGACTGACTAGGAAAGCAACCCTTTTGGGAGGAGTGCAGGGAGTGGGTCGGGGATATATCCCACATAAAGAGAGAGCTATCTATGTATGCGTATGTGTTGCTGCCACATGAGCGAAATGCTCATTATCATAAACAACAACAAGTAGCAAGTGGGCGGCGGCAGTGGCACTGGCAGTGGCAGTGTGTTGTTTTGAGCTGGAAAGTGCAACAATTTACATAATATACGCCACTCCATGTATAGTTTCACTAGATTTATACACACACACACATACAGCGTACATATAATATATGGTTAGAGCGCTCAGAATTATACATATACATATATATACAGATATATATATATATATTTGTACATAGACAACGGCTCCGAGTCGAAAGTCGAGGCGAGAGCGTGTTTTGGGGGCAACTGTTGCCATTCCAGCAACGACAGAGTGAGAGAGAGAGGGCGGGTGCGTTGAGTAGTTCTCACTCAAGATTATATATACATATATAATGAATTTTAAACTATTTCCCACTTGAGGGGGTGGGGGTGGGAGGGGAGGAAACTATCGCATTCGTCGTCCTTTGCCATTTGCCGTTAGTTTGTTGCTGACTTCGAATCAGCAACGGATTGCCTCAGCTTCTTCGGTTTCAGCTTCAGCTTGAGCTTCTTCTTTGGCCAAACAAAAGTTTTTCCAAAGGGCCAAAAATGTGGGTGGGGAGGGGGGAAGTTAAGGTAAGGGGGTGGGGTGGGAAGGGTACACGCATTAGTGTCTAACTGTAAATTAGTGTGGGTTCGCCAGCGAGACTGTACTTACTAAAAACTTTCATTTCGAATTGATTGTTTTTTATGCTATTTTTTTTTTTTTTTCAGTAAGGAAAATGTTGCACCTTGGTGCATCCATCAAGATCTAAGAAGATCTTAAGAAAGAATATTGCTTAGAATCGAATTCTTTAAAGTTTTTTACTCTAAACATAATATTTACTTAATAAAAATTGTTAATAATCATTACAACTTTTACAGATTAAGTTCAACCCTTAAAATGTTATCACGAATTTCATACTTGAGAATTACAAGTGCAATCCGCTTGACTTTATTGCATTTTCTGTCTGAATCCGTACTTGGAATTCGGGTGTCAGTTCTGGAAAAACTTAATGCTTAATATTATAGATCAGGAGAGCTAAAGAAATGGCTTAAAATCTTTTTAGGTGTTTTACAATAAATCGAATCTAGTCTCTTACATTACGGCGAATATGTGGCAGGTATTTTAAGGGTTTTAACCCTTTAATTACTTTGCAGTTTCAAACAAATAAATACAAATTTATTTAAGTATTTAATATACCAAAACAAAATTTTGTTTTGGGGACTTTATTACATTTATGCTTGGCTTTATTCTGTAGCAGTTTGTTACCAATTTTGAACCCTTTATAAGTTCCTAAAATATTATTTAAGCAACAAAGGTTTCAAATGTGTCGTAAAATAAATGAAATAATTAATATAAACTAATGTTATAGAATAACTTTAAACTGTACGCATATATAACTTAATATAGGCGTTTCTTATTTTAATATTTATTTTATTTATTATTTTTTAAGGCATTCCATATGCATTTCGAACCACTGTGCCGCCTCAGTTGCTGAGTGCGTTCACATGTGTGCAGTTTTTGTGTTTTGCCTTTTCCTACTCGGCACAGGACATCATCGGCATTATCCTTACAACGGCCAACGCTGGCATCTGAGCGACCTTTTCAACTTGTCTGCAGGGGCGTGGCACTCGCAGGGGGCGGCTGCCAGCGAAGGTGGGGATAGGGGACGGTGTATTTGACGGACATTTCTAATTTACAAATGTGTGTGTGCCCTGTGTGTGTGTGTGTGTTGTGTGTGTGTGTGTGAAAATGCCTGGCAAACAAAACAAACTCGCAGCTCGATGGCGACGGCAACTGTGTTAATGATTAGAAAAACCTTTGCATTGGGCCAACCCCCCATTTTTGCACTGGGCCATCCCCCTTTTTTGCACACACACACACACAGTGGCCACATGCTCCGGCCTCCCCTTCACCCCCTCCCCCACATCACCCACTTTGTGGCACCCGTAACCCCTGCCACCGCGTATCTACTTCCTGGCAATTAATGTGTGCAACATACGCGTTTTAATTTAACGCAACGCAACGCAACGCAACGCGACTTTGCCCCTTTCTCAACCATCCCTCGGCCACTGGCACTGCCACTGCCATTTCCCTCCCGAAGTTGGAAAACTTTTGTTGCTTTTTTGCCGTAATTTTAAATGGTTTTCCACGTCCACACACGCACAGGAGGCGAAGGAGTGGGTGGAACGCCCCGTTTTGAAAACTAAACCAACCAGTTTGGCAAGTTCCAAAAGGATTCACTTTGGGCCAGAAGTTGCCAGGACGAGAGCAGGGGGGGGAGTGGGAGCGTACAGCGTAGAGCGAGTCCTTGTGCGTGCGCGAATATGCGTGGCAAGGATTGCACTGGGATGGGAATGGAATGACGATGGTGATGAGTCCCGAGTCCACGTTCACTAACAAAAACCAAGGGGTAAGATTTGCCTCACTTTTCAAGTACAAACAAATGGGTTTTTTTGTACCGTTTTTCTTCATTTAATTTTCAATAGAAAATATATTCTGCTTTTAATAAAACAAACAAAAAGTGGGTTTTAGAATAAAGTACTGAAAAAGGTTGAGATAATATTGCTTGGGAGAGTGTTTATATTCAGGGGAGTTGAGAGCTTAAATGGAATTTAAAGGATTTATTATTATAGATAACAGGAACTAAATCAAGTGGATTTTAGACTAGATAGAAAAATATCTATATTTATATTTAAAATATATATATATATAAATTAATATAACACAGATGCAATAAAAGGTAAAAGTTGGTAAAGGTTTCTTACCCAAAATTACCTCTAAATATTATAGACTCTTTTCTTTCATGTTTCCATTACCCTAAATTGGGTTTAGTTGCTTATTTCACCTGTCTTACTTGATTTTTTAATTATTTAATATAATTAATTCTTAAAACATATTTTAATAATAACTAATTATGACCTATTTTTATAAGGTTCATCAAACTTTTGTCCAGTGTCCTGGCTCTCACACAATGCACCGCTGCGTTCAATAGCGGACTCAACCTGCTATGGTTAATGATGGACCCGGTACCAGGCCTGGACAAGAGGTGGGGCTGCCTACCCCTGTACGGGTCTAAGTCCAGTTCCGCGTCCGTGTCCGTGTCCGTGTCCGTGTCCGCGTCGGTGTCCGGACACCCGTCCCCGGGCCGCTTATGCAAATGGCAATGCAGCGCGCGGATTTGCATGAACATTTTGCTAAACAAAAGTAAACCAATGCACACGCAATCCGAGAGGAGCCGGCCAAACGAGCTGCCATTTTGCATGAAATAAACCGGAGGATCGGATCGGAAGACTCCGGTACCGACTCCGGTACCGAATCCGGGGTCCCGGGTCCATGTCCGTGTCCGATTTCCCCTGTTGTCGGACACCGAGCAGGTGCACTTTTGCCTTTCCAGCGGGTGGTACTTTCATACGTATAAACATTCCGATTAAATAGCGCTTCAGCATCTTTGTGCAGGAAAGAGAGATTTATAGGGATATAGAATGATAGGATTATGCATAAAGAATACCACACAAGTATATATTAATAAGAAAATCTGATTTTTAATTATATTAATCAGAATTCTTAAGCATTTTTCTATTTGTTTCTCGATTCTTTGTCTCCTTTAAATGTTAAGACTTTATATTTTGAGTCACTTAATTTAAGCTCTTTATGTAAAAGGAATTTGTTTATTTATGTATTTTTTAATGCAGGTAAAATCTTAGTAATAAAATTACTAATTCAGTAATTTGAATTAATCCTCATATAATGGTATTGATTTTCAAGCAAGGAAATTATTATTAAATGACAGCATTACACTACTTAAAGGCTTCTGAGTTCATAAAAGTTCTTAGTAAATAATTTGCTTTATTTAAATTAAAGAAAAGATTTTGAAAAACACATTTAAGAAATGTCTTTATATTTAATTTAATCTATAAATATTTTAAAGGATGTACTAACTATATTTAGGAACTACTTTACTTCACTACTTAAAGTCTTAAGGCTATAATTTTCAATAAAATAAAATGTTTACGTATAAGACAGGTTCTTATCAATTTAACAGTAGTTTACAATAAATATTATATTACTAAATTAGCCCAAACTCTATCTGGAATTTTAATTTAAAATATCTAAATATATCTGCAATATTTCTTATGATACAAATCGCAGTGAAATGTTTTCCCAACATTCAATTTCTAATATTCACTTAATGCCTTTGTGCAATAGTAAAAAGAAAGAGTAAGAAACAAATACATAGCTACCGAGGATGCTCTTCGGCTCGTTACCACACAGCTCCTAATCCTAGACACATTTGTACCCCCCTAACCCCTTGAGCTCTTAGTCCCGCGGTGGCCCTCCTCTAGCCATACCCCGCCCCCCGACGCCTTTTATTTGATTTTCCTCCACGGTGGACCTCCCACGCTTCACTTTTGCGGCTTGTTTACATTTTGTGTGCCACGTGCCATGACAGAAGGCAATAAAAACAAGGCGAAAGCGAAAAGGAAAACGAAAAGAAAGGAATCACAGCCGGCCTCCGATTAACGGCACCCCCTCCCCGACCCCCGCACACACCCTTAAGCTGGCACGGGGGAGAAGAGCCTTGCCCAATTGCAGTTTCAGTGGGTAAAGCAAGGAAAAAAAAACAGTATTGCACTCAATTTGCATTTGCAACAGGGTTGCCAACGCTCGCAAAGTGGCATTTTAAATGAGAATGAGATTTGAGGGTTTTTTCATAATATATGTGTAATATTTTGTATACTAAAAAAAATTAAATATTTTATTTTTAAAGTGATCAAATTTAGACATAAAATGTAATGAGATTTTTATGTATAATGTATAATGTATAATGTATAATCCACATTTATCGATTCATGAGGCACTGATTTCGATGATTAAATGAGTAATTTTTGACGAAAATTTAAAAGGTAGTTCTTTTTTATTTTAGAAATTAAGAGAAATTGTCTCTCAAACTTATATATATATATTATATATAATACAAAATTATATATTTTAAAACTAGTATGATAACACCTTAAATAATTATAATACATCAATGCTAAATACAAATAAAAAGTGTTTGAAATATAATGCGTAAATTTACTAACACTTTAACATAATAACATAATAGTCAATTATATTGTGATATAATATATATTTAAAATAATAAAACATAATTATAAAATGTATATATATAAAAAAAAAATAATAGCTTACAATTATGTTAACCTGACAACCCTGTCGCAATTGTATTTCTTTTTCGAGTAAAAACTTCGAGTTGTGCTCCGAGTTTAGTGCGCTCAGTGAAAGGTTTCACTCAAAAAAATAATAGGGGACACTGAGTGAGTGAGTGAGTGAGAGACAGCCTGCCCCCCATGTACCCCGTTTGCCACCTGCCAGGCTGCCACCATTTTCCCCGAGCACTCCTCTCCCCTGTCCCCTCACACCCGGAAAACCTCCTCTCATTTTCCCAGGGCGCGCCTCCGTGAATTGCATTGGCAGCAGCAGGCGGAGCCGTCGCTCTTCTAGTTTATTTCTGTGCCCGGATTTTCCACTTGCTGTGCTTTTTATTCCTTCCTTCTTTTTTTGTTGTATTTTTGCATCTCTTGGCAATTTTTGCCCCATTTTCCCCCGGCGGCTTTTGTTGCTCTTGCTGCTGTGCGATGAGAAAAATGCGCAGCCATCGGATCCGCTGATTGGAAGAGCAGCCGCCTCGACTCGACTCAACTCGACTCAACTCGATGCTTTAATAGTTTCTGGGGTTGAACGCGCCCCCGCGTGGCAGGAGGCCCACTTGGGGTTCGTCGTTATCCCCCCTCATCATGCTGCACTTTGCGGCGGGGCGCCACTGGCTGGCTGCCTGTGGGTGACAATTTCGTTTTATTTTCGCCACTTTTAGCGCTGCTTTTCCCAGGATCACTCTATCATTTTCCCAGCTAACTTGACTGAATGAGGGAATTAGAATTATAATTATGAATATAATATAATATAATTTATTAAATATTAAACGAACTTTTGAATGTTATTGTAGCTGTATTTATTATAGATCTTTTATGAAGCTTTCAGATAAATTAATTCTTTTCAAGCTGACAAATATATTTTTAACAAGAGAAATTTCTTCTCTAATAACTTTAATATTTTTACTTCATATTTAAGTATACATCTTCTTTTAACCCCTTTATTTTTGAGAGCCTTTGTTATCCCTGAGAAATATAAACAATACAGTTTAAGAAAACCCCCCACACACTACACCGTATCGACATGTGTCAAATATTTTACAAATTTGATTGTTATAAATTTTTTCGTATTTTTTATAACTCTTACATTTTTTAAAATGGAACTGAAATACCTAAATTTAGCAATACTTCTGACGATGGCTATCGGGGCCAGTGAGGCACGCAGGGTGAAGCGCTTATCCTCGCCCGAATACTATGGGGACTCCACCACGGATTTGGCCAAGTACGTCGTCTCCATACGATCGAGGACGCCGCAGATGTTCTTTGGCGACAATCACTACTGTGGCGGTGGCCTTCTATCTCGGCGCTGGGTCCTCACCGCCGCCCACTGCGTGATGGAGTAGGTAGCGACCTTACCACCGAATTCAGTTCTAACAATCCTAATTTTTACTCAAATTTTGACCCCAGCCAAGTGAAAGTCATGTACATGCCAAGGATGCTGCTGGTGGTGTCTGGGACGCCGCAACGTTTGCGTTTTGTCAATGGGAAAACGATATGTTCGCCGGTTAAGTCGCTGCATGTGCCCAAGGACTTCATCATGCACAACACGATGAACATGGCGCTGATTTATCTGAAGCATCCGCTGCCCTCGGATAATCCCAGCATTGGCTTCCTTCTCCTGCCCCTGAGCCCGCCCAAGGTGGGGGTGACCTACTCGATACTCGGCTGGGGGAGGATGTATTCGGTAAGGATGATCGGATCCCTACAGAGGATATTCACTGCATTTTCCTGCATCCTATCCTCGTAGAATGGCCCCTTGTCGGCCGAGATATTCCAGCTGGACGTGTCCCTGATGGACACCAAGGAGTGTCTGACGTACTTCAAGAACTTTCGCCCCGGAATGCTCTGTGCCGGCAAGGATAATACAACGATGGACGCCGATCCCTGCTCGGGCGATATCGGTGCTCCGCTCATCAGGGACACGGTAATTGTGGGCATTGTGACCTATCCCCTGGGCTGCGGCTCCGACATCCTGCCCTCCGTTTACACGGACGTCTACGTTGGCCTCAAGTGGATCATGAAAACGGTGCATACGTCCTCGAAGGTGAGAGCAAAGCCAATCCTTGTCGTGGTTGTGTCCTTGTTGGTGGTGGTGCTGGCTCTCTGAGTCCTCTCATGTCCTGTAAATGTTCGGATGACCAAAATGATCATTGTATGCGAATAGAGAAAAAAAAAAATACAAGGTGAATATATATTTTCATACTAACTGTGGTTTCAATTTGGTGAATCCCAGAATCCGAGGTAATATTTAGTGAAAATAAAGAGCAAATTTGTTAATTTTTAAGTATTTAATTTGTTGTATAATAATTTTGTTATAATCCTGAAAAAGAAAGTGCATTGCCTGGTCGCTGGTATTTTTTCCTAGATTTTCCTCCGCCATTTTGGTATATATTCAGAGTGCTGCTCCAGTAACCTTCTCCCCCTTTTGGTGCCACCCAGGAAAATTCTCATTCATCCAATGCATTTTCGCATTCCCTTTTTCTAGTTTTTATTTTCCCGTTTTTTTTTTGTTTTGGCGTTTTTCTTTTTCGGGTAGTAGGGAACATGCGCAGAGTTTTTCTGCCCCTTCAAAGCCAAATTACACAAGGCATCCTCCTCCGTGCCACCCATTATGTCCTGGCAAAAAAGGCAGCAGGAAAAACGGAAAGAAAAGCTAAACGAATAAAATGCAGTGCAATGGAAATGTGTTCCTCTTGTCTTTCTCTATGTATGTGTGTGGGTGTGTGCGTCTGCTTTTGCTGTGAAAAATAGAAAAACGAAAGTTTTCCTGATTCTCATTTGCTGTTGGCTGCCGCTCCAAGTGGCGCCCCCTGGCGGCGGTTCGGGTTGGCGGTGCGGCGGTGGTTCGGTTTTTAGCATGGCTGTGGTTGGCTGTCTCGTCCCTCGCACCGCCGCCCCTCCCACGCCTACCCGCCAAGACATCTGAAAAGATCTAAAGGGGGAAAAAGCCAACAAAAAACACAGATTATAAATACAATGCGCTCTCGGGAC
Organism: Drosophila watanabei; assembly: GCA_008042575.1. Lineage (NCBI taxonomy): Eukaryota > Metazoa > Arthropoda > Insecta > Diptera > Drosophilidae > Drosophila > Drosophila watanabei. The sequence goes on along the minus strand of VNJS01009548.1, from coordinate 211,938 downwards.
AGTGAACATGATGCAAAAGAGCTTCAAGATCTCGAAAACGGTTAGTTAATTTCAAAGGAAATCTTTTTTAGTTACAAGATCACAGAAAAGAATTAAGTTCCTCTGCTGAGTTTTCCTTTGCGCCGAAAAGTAGGCAATATTTTTCACACCAAGTGTCTGGTGGTCGGGCTAGCTATTTTATTATGTTATTATCTTGTTAATAAACAAATAGTTTATAATATGCTACATGAAATATAATATTAAAAACATATAATACAATATTTTTATAACAATTACATTATATTATTATTATTATAATTATACCTATATCCTTCTAAGAACTAAGATCTAATTCTTAGGCATTTCCTCACACATCAGGCTCCACTGTAGGATTGATTGTATATACTTATAGGGATGACATGGTGAAAAATGGAAAGTATGGAGGCAGCGAGGGAATGGAAAGTATGGGAAATAGGAGAAAAGTGGGCCTTAGGTGTCGACTGTGGTGGGCGTGGCAGAGTGCCGGGGTACGCCATCACTATTAGTACAGCATTAATTAGTTATGGCAGACGATTTTGAGGTTGGCGCTCTGCTGAGCTCCTGAAAGCTTTTCACTGTCGGCAAACAGGAGAAAACTCAAGGGGGGGAAAAGAAAAGCGGGGCGACACGCGTGCTTGCCAAAATAAACACAGGAAATGGGAAAACCAAAAGAAAATCTAGTCGCAGCGAAAGTTTTTGTGCAAAAAAACCAGACAAAGAAAAATGTGAATAAAAATGTAATGAAAGCTATCTTGAGTTCATATATAAAAGGCAAAATAAAATATTTATAAGCTTATTATGACTGAAAGGGGGGGAAAAAAAACAATTTTATATATTACCTTTAATTTACTAAATAGAACAGATTGAAGCTAAAATAAAACCAATAAAAAATAAGCTAAACCCTTTAATAAGATGTCTAAAATAATTATATGAAAACAAAATAAATATTTCCAATTCAGAAAAGATCTTGAATAAATTAAAACTATTAATAATATTTTTAATTTTGTTAAAAAATAACTTGTAAATACTAAAAGCATTGATTTAAATATTTCTGCAATGCCTTGTGATGTTCTGATATATTGCCTTGCCCTCGGCCTTCTAATTTTATGTTTGCTTGCTTTCTTTTTTTATTTTGAAAATATTTTAATTAAATATTTATCCGAAACAAACATGAAATTCCCCGCTCTGGCGCCCCATCTACCGCTCGTCCTTCTCTCACACTTGAGTGACTTTCAATTAGTTGCGCCACAACTAAGCAGGATAACCCCTTCGCTTACCCCCTTAATTTCTGCACTTTATTTGCTCGTTTATTTATTTAAAAAGCAATAAATTCATGGCAAGTTTTATGCGCAAATATCTGAAAATTAAATGAGCATTTCCAGGGGGGTTGGTCAAGGGAATGCCTCCTCTTTTTTGTGTGTGTGTGTGCTTGGGGAATGGGTTAAAGGACCAACGCAGTGGTGGTCAGTTGTGACGATGAAAAGGAGTGCTCAGAAATGAAAGTCCTTCGACTGGGGTGTTCGTCTCTCCACTGACACCGCTCTGCTCTTTCGGTTCGTTCATTATCAACGCCGAGAAACTAAACAAAATTATTCGCCTTTGCCGGAAGTTGGCAATAAATTAGTTCGGGTTCTCAGCAGCAACACCCACATACAATATATATATATATAATAGTATAACGCCCGCATTTCCCCCGGCATTTTGCCTGAAAATCTCTCCAGACCTTGTCCAGACAAGCCGCCATAAAGCATTCATAAATCCCAAAGTAAACTAGAGTGAACCACCCAAAAAACCCACACATATGCAGGCCACACAGGCGGGGTCAAAAAAATAGCAAGCTCTTCATCAAACTTAATTGTTAAATAAAGAAAATATAAAATAATTAAAAAATATATTTAATAGTTCATAAGTATATCAGAATTTTCCTACATTTAGTTGAAAGTTTCAGTGAAATATTGATAACACTGATTTTGGGCATTCTTAAATTAAAATCTTAATATAAGACCAAAAATCTTAGTCTAAGTCTTAAAATTTAGGAATTACGAGATTTTATGCTTCATTTAAAACCAAATCAACTTAGAAAAAAAGAACAAAAAATCTCAAAAGAAGGCCAAAATATTCTGCCCCTACATTCCTTACCAAAAGTCTTGAAAAATGGCCAAAAGTCTTGAATTTTTTTTATCAGTAAATATCTTTAGACCTATAATGCTGACCGCAGGTGTAGTCGCACACACACACACGGATAACGTAGCGGCACAGACTCTTGTGTAACATGCGGTGGCCTTTATCCATTCATCCGTTCATTCATTTAACCTCCTCCGGTTGACCATACACCCCACCCCTCCGCTCCTTCTCTGTCTCGCTTATTGTGTCCATTTTCCATTCCGTCCATTTTCACCCGGAAAACGGCGCCCCCTCCCCCCTCTAAGCCATATCCCTTGCCTCCTTCTCCCGGGTTCCACATAGTTTCACTTTTGTTTTCGTTTCAACTCTTCGGGCCTGCTTTGCATGTGTCTGGGAGTCCAGGTCCACAATCGGATTCTTCCCATCAGCAGCGAGCTTTGCTTTTTTGCTTTTATGGGGATAAGCAATGGGTAGTCGAAGGTCCTTGGTCCTTGGTCCTTTGTCCACTTCGTTAGTTGTATTAGAGAGTTTGCGTATTTGCGGGTCATTTCGTAGATCCCTCAATTGGGGGTTAAATTAAAAGAGAGAAGCTGCCTTAATGAGTTCCAAAGCGGGCAAAGGGGCGCACAGAAGCCCGGTAATCGCAGCCAATTGCCACTGTTGCAAGTGGTGGAAGGTGGAAGAAAAGGGGACTCCCGCCTTAGATCCAAATATTGAACTACCAACACTATTTTTATTTATTGCATCAGCAGGATTTAATTATAAATAATTGTATATATCGACTTCTTTTCTGGCTCTCTTTGAATATCATTCGATTACGAATTCTACACATCTCTATTTCAGATAAGTTTGGCGATGATTTTTAGGATTCGCTCTCACTATATAAATTTATATTAAATATAAATATTTTGCATACATTGATTTATAAGAATTCTATATTTTATTAACTTTTACTTATCGATTTTAAGATCATCGATCAGTTTTGATCCATCTCTGTTTACGATGCGATCATCGATACCTTTTGACATTCATGATATCTAATGTATTAAAACAAATAATATTATTTAAAATAATTGCAAGGCAATCTCTTATTCAATTAATTTAATTTCGCAAAATCGATATATTATCCATATCTTTTTCAGATAACCGTAAAGATTTCAGCTTTAAATTTATAAAAACAATTAAAAATGGAACATTTTCAAAATAATAATAAATTAGATAAGAACGTTTTATAAAACCAACACATTTCCATCGACTGCTCTTGAATGTTTCCCATCAATCGATTAATTTGTGCCCATCTCTATTTTCGTACCCACTTCTAATTTGAATGATCACAAAATGATGTTTCAGCGCCATCTGTTGCTGAAGTTAACTTCACAGCCGCAGCCCAGAAGTATGCAGTGGCAGCAAAGTCAAGCGGCGCCTGGAAAATAGGCAACCTTATTGGAAAAACGATCTTTGTTTTATACTGGAAAAACTTCCAACTAAACTTGTATCTAATTGGAAAAAAATACAAATATTATTTTGTATTTTTTGACAGGAATTTTCAAAACAAAAGAAATATTTAAACAAATATAAATAGCAAACAAAACAATTTGATGAATTAAAATAAAATTTCAATGTAATATTTTATTAAAATAATAATATTAAAAATATTTGAATACAATATTATATTGAAATGGAATACTCAAGCAAGACTTCTACAAAATAATTTTTGTAAAATGCGTATTTTAATTATTATAAATAACCTTTGAACCTTTAAAACATATTTTCCAACTGAAACTGTGTGTGTGGCAACTAGATCACTGTAGTTATAATTATTATCAATATATTTATGGATTGCAACAAAGCCTTGGATCAATATAAACACTCTGAAGGAATTGTAAAAATAACAGCACAAATATTTCCAGGGATAAGCCTTCAGTTAGAGCAACAAATACTGCGGAGGGGCGACGCCGATCCCGGGCACGTTCGTCGCCGGCAAGGACGACGTGTGTGGGTGCCACAGGATATATGCGGCAGTTGTTGTATGGACCCTAAAATGGGGATCATAAAACGGGCACAAAGGCGTAAGCCGAGGCCAAAGATGCGTTAATTGGCATCCAAACGCGTGCCACTTCCTGGGTCCCGAGTCCACGACCCGCCGATCCTTCGATCCCTATTTTCTGGCTGATCGCAATTGGAATCGGGATCGTCCAGCCGGAACTGTAAACAATAAATACGGCGCAGAGGGCGAACCTCCACTAATCCAGCTCGTTAATTGATTTATTATACGCCTGCGCCATCAACACGATATGTATCCTTATGAGAGAGGATCTAGGATCTCGGATCACGGATCACGGTTCATGGATCATGGAGCCCCGACGGCCTTGGCCCGTGCTCCCTGAATGGCTTTATTAGTGTTATTAAATTTCATCCTCTCCGAGGGGTTGATTGCCCAAACAAACCGTCAGTTGTTACAAAGCGATACGATGTATCCTTCGTTTCCTCCTTCCAATTGATTTTTCTTGGAACTTCTTCTTCGGGAACAATAAAAAATGAAACATTCTGAGGAGGGGAGGAAGGACTAAGCAGGATATGCCCAACACATTTGTGCCTCAATGCTGCAGCTTGCGGGGATCAATAGGGAAGTAATACTCAAATAAAGTCGAAAAACTATTTCTTTAAATATTTACGAATGTACAGGCTTAATTTTATATAATATTAATATTTTAAAAACCTTTTCCTCTCTATCTCTCTATAATTTTTGTTTAAATTTTTAATTAATTTCACGTCTGGCCAAACTATTGCATTAATCAATTGCTTGAGGCGGGCAAAGGAACTTCGGAAAAGCCAAAGCCGAAGCCGGTAAAGTCAAGGGAAAACCGGGAAAAGCAAACCAACAACAACCCGTCAAAGTCGCCGGCAATGACGTTTATAATTTGTCAAAAGTGACAGGACGCGATGCGTCGTCCTTCTCAACAGAGGTGGCCTGTCACTCAACGCCACACATGGCTAGCTCCACCCACATTTTCCCCACAATTTCCCCGGCGAAAAACCCATCTGTTTAGCCGGGCTTAAGCCCAAACTATGCTCGTCTTTTAATCTATGCTATTTTAAATAAGTTTTTCCACCCAAACACTGGCTCGTGTGGAAAATGTTGGAAAAGCGGTGGGGAAAATGCTGGCTCATTAATTATGCCCGTCTTAGTAGAGAAGGCTGGCAGACAGAAACTTAAGATTAAGGATTCACTTTAGAGATACATTCAATTTAAGAAACAAATTAATATAATTCAAAGAGGTTCGTAGAAATAGAAAAAAATACAATAAATAAACAAATAAAAAATCTATTACTTTAACCCATCAATCAGCGAGGCGTTCACATTTCCCTGTCCCATCCCGATCACAACATTTAACGATCCGGGACAGAAATAACAAATCATTAATTATCCTTCGGATGTCGGCCGTTTGATATTCTATATGCGAAGTTCCGATCGGATGGCAGCCAGATTGTCTGCCATGTTCGGGGTTGTCCTGGTGTCCTGTGCGACATGTCCTGGTCAAGTGTGGGATGTGTGTGGATATATATATATGGGATATTGGTCGGTTGACCGCCGCCGGTCAATCTCAAGGACCTCTCAAGAGCCGGAAGCGGCTACCGGCAGACAGCTTGGCTTCCACTTTCAACGCTGCAACAACAAACAAAGGATACATACAAAGGATACAGATGCATTTAAATACATTAAGACTAGGACCACACACCCTTCGGTCTAGATCCTTTGAAGGTCCGCGGTTGAATTTAGGTGTATTTCCTGTATAAGTCATAAGTATAAGATTTTAAATTTAGAGCTAGAGAATAGCAACATTTGGTTATTAATGTTATTAGTTTAACAACAAAGTCTTAATTTTTAAGGGAGAGGATTTCAGAGACAAGGACCCTCAACTTATCAATAATCCTTGATAGCTAATTAATGAATCCATTTGGTTTATAAAAACTGTTCCAAAAATAACAAATAACGCTTAAAGAGTTCCTAAAATTGACAAGATATTCATTACACGAAAATATACTTATTTTTCTTGCACTTGAATAATAAAATTAAAAAATATAAAAGTTTCAGCTTGATGCCGTGCAAAATAATTTAATTAAACGGCTGCTAAGCTCTCGGTGTGAAAGCCAAGCTCGCTAAAAAACTGAAAGGTCTTGGACTCAACCCGGAAAAAGGGAAAGAACTTTTGCCGCCCCCAGGCGCAACCCTTTCGCTTTTTAAGCCAAAGCGATGGCGCCAAAGCTTTCGCCATTTTAAATAAAAATGCGCAGCTTCCACAAGGCTGCCGCCAGGTGGCGGGACGCCATTTTGTTGGCTGCCAGAAAAAGGAAAATGGGGAAAACTCTTGGGGAAAAAATTCAAACAGATTTAACCAAAGGCAATTGGGTGTAAAAAATTGTTGTTCAATGCATATTTATTAATGAACTCATATTGGGAGATGCAAAAAATGGTAGCCGAAAATATCTTTGAGATCTTCAAGTTTTCTTACTGATATTACCAAAAATTTTCCACACCTCTTGTTTGAAATAAAGTTCTTGTCGCTTTTTACACATTTTCAGAGTATTATAGTTTTAGATATATTTTATTTTAAGTAACAAAACGTACAGCAGCCTTATTAAAAATGTTTTTATTTTTTAAGCAAACATACAATGAATCAAAAATTAAAATATAATCAAATTAAGATGGTTTTTTATATATTAGTGTATATAGGTATAAAAGTTATAAAAAAAATTCTACAAATATCCCCAAAATGGGATATTTATTTTCATTAAAATGTAATTATATTTGCGCATTTTGAAATTTTAATAATATCATTAATTTATTTTAATTTATAAAAATAAGGTTCTTTTTATTTTCCTTTATGTTTGTTCAAAAAAATATTTGATCAGTTTCTAACGACTTTCTTTAGTCTTTTTAATTGGAACAAAGTTTTTTTTTTATATTTTGTAATAACTTTTCATGGACTTTTTTGAATTATGAGAGTTTCGATAATATTATTGTTCATTTATAAGTTTGGAACTAAGGTATTCCTATAATTTTTTAGTAGATCTTGTTCAAAATACCAGATAGAACCGTTGACATCGTGAATCCACTAAGCGCTAACAAAAATAACAAGCCCGCAACCACAAAGTATATGTCGGAATGTGCCCAAAAACCAGGAACGTCCGCAACACGACCGTCCGGAAGGGGGAGGGGGCAGGGCCTCCTCAATGGGGAATCCCCCTTTTAGCCAACCATTTGCAATGATTTTGTGCGTGCAGTTTTTGATTGCAACGCAGGAAGGGGGCGATGGGGAGCTTTAAGCTGCACACACACACACGCTTGTCTCGTCGCTTTTCCAAAAGGGAAAATCAGGCGAAAATTGTGGGTGAGTGATTGTAGAGAAGGCAAGGGCGGAGGGACGGAGGGGGTCTGTCGGGCTGGTGGCGGCTCACTGAACCGGAAATTGGAGGTGTGCGGCAAAACACGACGTGACGTGACATTTCCTCTTCGTCAAAATGTCAAAATGCAACCCAACGGCAGTCGAGCAGCGACATGAATGCAAACAATGGGGCCGAATGCAGCAGCAACTGCAACTGCAACTGCAGCAGCAGCAGCAGCAGCAACAACACCACATGCCGTACCATATTAATGAGCATTTTAATGGTCAAATCACTGGACTCGATGGGCTACCCGCAGGGAGCTGGAGGAACACGCTTTCGGATCGCACAATCATTACATTTTAAGATTTACAACAGCTCTGTGTAGGTATGAAAACTATAGGAAAAGCTGTTAACTTTATCTCATTTCTTAAGGTTTAAGATTAAGATATGTCTTAATTACCTTCAATGTGCTACTTTAAATGTGTTCAAGTTTCCTAGATTTTACACAAAAAATAACCTATAAAAAATCTATTCATTTCAAGCATTATGTATAACGCTTGATCTATAGATTTATATATTTTGTATTTTTGCTTTTCACTTAATTTAAATAATATTTTTAAGTGTCTACATTTTAAGTAAGAAATCAAGTTAGAAAAATTAAGGAAGCGAGTAAGAAAGCAAGAAAGAAAAGAGTTAGGAAAAAAAGCAAGTACGAAACAAAGGAAGCAAGAAAGAAATAAAGTAAGCAAGTAAGAAATCAAGAAAGAAAAGAAGTAAGAAAAAGAGCAAGTAAGAAAGAAAGGAAGCCAGAAAGAAAAGAAGTTAGAACAAAATTAAGTAAGTAAGAAAACAAAAAAACCACTAAAAAGCAAGAAAGTAAGCAATTAAGCAAGCAAGGAAGCAAGTTAGCTAAAAAGAAAGCAAGTAAGCAAGAAAAAAAGCATATAAGCAAGTTAAAAAAAACATGAAAGCAAGTAAAGAAGAAAGAAAGCAAGTAAGAAAGCAAGTAAGAAAGTAAGTATAAAAGCAATTAAGTCATAAAGAATGCTAAATACCCAAAAATTATTGCATTTTGTCTTAAATTAAAAGAAATCCCTTGATCGGGCATATTTCCTAGGAAGATATCAATCTTATTAACCATTAATGCAAAAATATAAATCAATATTATTAAAATTATAAACATAAATTAATAAATAAATATAAATTAAACTAAATTAAATAAGACCCCATTTTCATTCCGTATATTACACTATTCAATAACACATTCATAATTTCCCTTACAAGGTAATTGCATTCTGGTTTCACCATTGAGTAATTCTCAAAGCTTCACCCAAAATAGGCTGCTTAACCCGCACTTATGGTCACACACACACACACACCCACACCCACTTTGGAGGGCCTGGTCACACTAAGCAGCTCATTTCGGTCGAACGCCTGCTGCGGCCCCTCGCCATGGTCGAGTGGGCTTCGGGTGCGGAGTCCAAGTCGAAGCGCGGCTCTGAGGAAGCCCAAGATGGCCAAGCCAAGACAAGGCAGAGCTCTGCTCCTCCCCAGAGTTGGTTCCGAGTGAGTGGCCAGCGGGCTTGGTCAACCGCAACGAAGCAACAACAAATTGATTAGCCAAGTTACGGTTGTTATTGTTATTGTTATTATTATTATACAAAGCCGGTTGTTGTTGCAAGTACACATTTAGCTGGTTGACGCCTGACACGACCAAAAAATAAAAAAACAAAAAAAAAGAAACAAAGTTAAAACGGAAAGAAACTAAGGCGAAACCCTTTGACAACATAATTACATAATTTGCTACCAATGGACCCTGGCCAAAAAGGAGAGAGAGTGGAGGGTGGCTAACACTAACTCTTTGGATTCCTTGAATGTTGTCTTCCTGCTGTTATTAGGCACTGGAAAAAATAATATAAATATAAGAAGCTTTAAATACTTACGTAAATTGAGTTATAAATCCAATTTAATTTCAATAAAAACCTTGTACAGGTTATTATTATGTGTACTTTTTCATTCGTTCATTATTTTGTTTGCTTATTAGTTTTCTTTTAAATTTTAATTAATGGAAATTAGGAAGGATCTTGGATCTTGAAAGGTCTTGTATAATATCTCCTGAAGCATCGGGTATTCCTCTAAGTTTCCTTCCTTGTTAGTTTCCTGATTGAAAAATAAGGTAAAAATTCAAATTTAAAATGTTTGATATGACAGTTTCTAGTGCTTTCTGATTGCAAATTCAACCCAACAAAAACCATAACAAATAAAACCTCGTAGTTTTTACCAAGTGTAGGGAATCCTTGTCAGCTGTTTTGAGGCATTCAACCCAAGGATCGCCGCCGCGGGAAGATGATTGAATGTCGGCGTTGATGACTCCGAAGGAGCCAAGCTGGAGAAGCAGCACAGCACAGCGCAGAGGTGGAGGAGGATCATCTGTCAAGCGCATTTAGCTAAAATGCATTAAACCAAACAGAAGCCGGGGGCAAAGAATGAGTCCTGGTGAGTCCTGGCCAAGGACAATGCCCCGAGGACCGAGGGAAAGGAGCCGAAAGATCAATAAGAGGACACTTTGGCTAAGCGGCTTAACCCACGACATCGACTCGGAAGTGCCTAATGCATCATCTTGCATATACACACATATACATCTATATTTTTGGGAAAGGACGAGCAAAAAAAAGGACAATGCAGCTAACCGTGCGCAAGCGGCTCAGCAGCGATAACGGCGGCAAAAAGGACATGGGAAAATTCGTAATCCCAACAACCTGTGGCAATGTCTCCGACATCAAGTTGCAGCCAAAGAAATAAAAAAAAGAAAACAAAACAAACAAGATGTACACCTATATAGGGATATATATGTATAGTAGGAGGATTGATTACTCAGCCGATTAAGAGCCGATTACCAGTGACATTGGTTCCCATCAATGAACCAGGGCCTCCATTCAGGATCCCAGGACTTCGGCAAAAGATCTGAAGAGCTCCTGGGCAGGATCTGTGCGAACATCCTGGGGACTCTCTTAATATCTAAGCTGGCCACAAGAGGCAAAAACAGGGCCCCCCTGGAACGAAATGGAGACCTGGGAAAGGGCTGCAAGGGTTAAAGAAAAACCAGGAGTGAGAATTTAGCAACAGATTAAAGAGAGAAGAATCCTGCAAGTCCTTGAATCTAAACTTCTAATATAATATATAATTATTAACTACAATATATAATATATATATGCTTTAATAATTTCTTAACTTTCTTTTAAGACTCACAACAAAGGGACTACAAAATATATATTTTGATTAAATTCAATTAAACACAAGAACCGCAGCTCTTCTTCAAGCTGTTGGCATTCTAATGGCCTCGGAGCCCGCCCATTTCTTGGTCCTTTTAGACTTCAACAGCATCTCCTTGCTCTTATTTATGATAATTTACGACTTTCGTCTTAAGGGGTTAAACCTTTTTCCGAGGCGTAAATTGTGATGGAAATCGCTGAAGCGCCATTTAACCGCGACGGCCATTTACCCGACATCCTGCACCATCCCCCTCTCCCCGTTTCTCGTACTCCATCAGCGTTTTATGGCCCAGGAGCCAAATTGAAAGAAAAGTTTTAATTATTTTTAATTTTCATGATTAGTACTTTGCGTTTACACCGCCCCAAGATGGGATTTGCCTTCGTCCTGCCTCCTGCCTTCTGCTTCTCTCTTCGCGCTTGTTAATTAAGCTTAACAATAGTGGGCGGCCTTCGGGGTGATAATGATAATTTTCTCACTTTCTCCCGGGGGTTGCTCAGGGGCTGAGGAAAGCGGAAGGAAAACGGGAAGGCAGCTGCTAGAAACTGGGGGGAAAAGTGTGGGGACTGCGGCCTCTTCTGCTTTTGACACAAGTTAATGAGTTTCGCGCTTTTGCGCCTGCCAAATGCCACCAGCGGGTGTACTTAAAACGACGCCCATTTCGCCCTTGTTTTGTTTACACGCAGAGAGAAAATCTAAAAAAAATATATATATATTATTATAAAAAAACTAAGCAGAATTATTTAAAATAAACACATTAATTTTTAAGATATTTTTTGTATAATTAATATTAAGTTAAATCTGTAATTGGAAAGAAATGCTTGACTTAATATATGAAAGCTTTCTGGCAGTCATTGGTTTTATCAAAAACAAAATCCTTAATATAAAAAATATTTGTTTAAAAATTAAACTTTAGCACAGATGCATAAATTGTACAGTATTAATATTCCTTTATATTTAATTAAAAGTTAGAAGGAAGGAAGTGTCTAACTTGTTTTTTTTATTAAATATATTTCATTAGATTGATAAAAAAAGTAAAGGGACTTAGATTCTGATAAATTAATATTTGTATTTCTGCTTTTTTGTTTAATTTTAAATCTAAATATTTTTATTTGGAAGAAAAACAGCTATTATTATTATTATATTAATATTTTAGAGTATTAATATTTAAGAGTATTCATATTACAAAAAATTACGTTTATTAAAATTAACAATGATTAAAATGATAATTATTATCTGTTATTCTTTTACAAGTAAAATTTACTTGTACATTTAAATTAATAATTTGCATTTTGTTCACACAATGTTCACAAGTCACTAAATAATTAATAAGAAGCTTGCAATAATGGTTTACAAATCATTTTCTAGTTTAAATTATCTTTTAAAAATATAAAAGGAAGTAAACCTCACAAAGGTAGCTATAACATTAGTTAAAGTTTGTATTTTTATCTGTTGTTCTTTTTAAATTTAAATGTATAAGTTATATATACAAATAAGATTTATTTTAACTTTTTACTAATGGTGTAATAGTGTAAATGTATTTTTAAAAAGTATAAAGAGTTGGCAACAAAAATTAAGCTTTAGCATTGATTAAAAATATTATTAATAAGTTGGTTTTATTATTATTTAAATTTCTTAAATATTTAAAATAGATCGTATTCTCTATATTAAATATTTTAGATAGATAAATAATTTTTTTTTTTGTTATTATTTAAACTGCTTAAATATATAAAATAAATTGTATATTTTTTATCAACTATTTTAGGTAGATGCTTCATATAAACATTATTTAGAAACACTTATTAAATGGAAATTATGTTTAATTAATAACTTACTTTTATATATTATGTTTTAGATACTTTAAAGTAATATTAATTGTTTCTCTCAGTGTACCATCTCTTTCAGCCTCTTTAGCATCCATCGGTCTCTGTCTTTGTGCGGCTACCCCCAAAAAAGACGTTTTGGCTTTTTGGCAATTTTTTAATTGTTTCTTTATGCAAAGTGACAACCTGAGAGACAAAAGCGGGAAAAGTCTGAAAAGCAGGACTGGGAAATGGCCAGGGGGTGGGTTGGGGCTCATTAATAGCACTTGCTTATACCTGGTAAGCTGAATTTTCTCCGCCCCTCCCATAAATCAGCAAAATACTTAAAGCCTTTTCCGGATAACCAGATGACTGGCCATTTCTCAATGACAAAGGGAGATGAATATCAGGGGAAGGGAGATGGGAATGGGGGTCCCAAGTCAAAAATAGAGAGTGAAAATGGGAGGAAAATTGGGAAAATTAGACAAAGAAAACCCTGGTGCAAGACATAGTTGTGAAGACAAATTGATTAATATGCTAAGAAATCTGGCAAAGATCAAAATTAAGAATAATTAACAAGAAAATATATTTATAAGCATTTTAATTGGAAATTAAAAATTATAAAAAAATATATAATAAAATATATAATGTGTTATTCATTCTTTTTTCGTACCGAAAATGATTCCAAATAAAACCATTCAGACCATAGAAACCCAAAACATTCGAGCTCCTTTTTAAACAATTCCATTCACATTAGCCTAGTTAGCGTCCTGTCATCGGTCAAGTTCCCAATAATTCCCGTAAATCTAACATTGGTTCTACCATTCAATTGTCCCGACGACAATTTGTTGGTCCGACACTGGTCCAAAAAAAAAAAAAAACTAAAAAATATATATAATAAAAATGAAAAGGAAACTTCTGAGGGCGTTGCCGCCGCTGCACAAAGGACAACACAACCGAGTTACTGAAAGGAAACGAAAATAAATTAGTTAGAGGCCTCTCAATCTAACCAACACACAAAAAATAGAAAATAGGTGTGATTCCGATGAAAACGGAGTGCCAGGGAAATTGTAACAAGTCAATTTTCCCAGTGAAAAGGCCTGAAAAGCGGGCAAGGAAAACCGAGGGCGGACTCACTGACCATCAGCGCAGACAATGCGTCGTCGGCAGAGTCAGCAGGCGATGAAAATGTCTATTCTGGCATTCCGGCGTGTTGGGACATCTTTTTGGAAAATTGTTTACAAAACAAACTACCGCCGGTCCTCCCTCAATTTAAACTAAATCGAAACGCATTGTTTCGAATTGGCCAAAAATGTTAGTTTGCTTGCCGTGGGAATTGGCAAAGATCGATGAAGGGAAAAATAGGGAAGCTAATATATATTATATATAATAACTACCTCTACAGCTTTCTTATATAAATTAAGTAGTTATTATAATTCAAAATTATGTACAAAATATTTGTAAATAATTCTATAAGTATTTGTATCTAGAAATAATTTTAAGGAATTAATTTTCATAGTTTAATAATTATTTCTACAACTAAATTAAGTAACCATTATATTCCCAAATTATTTATAAACATTTTCCAAACAATTATGTTAGCATTTGTGTCTAGAAATAATTTTCAAATATAAATTTATAGTTACAAAATTACATCCACAACTATTATACATTAATTAAATAGTTTTTTTATTTCCAAATCATTTATTGACAATTTCGTAACAATTTTACCAAACTTTTGTCTGGAAATAATTTAAAAATAAATTAAAAAAGTTTATTTATTACTTTTACAACCATTTCATATTGATTAAGTAGTTATAAAATTCCCAAATTATTTATAAACAATTTTTAAGTAATTATGTTAGTAACTGTATTTAGAAAAAAAATTAAAATATACATATATAGTTAAAAAATTACTTCAACAATTATTACACATTATTGTAGCAGTTATTATAATTCAAAATTTTTTATAAACACTTTCCAAATAATTTCCTTAACATTCGTGTCTAGAAATAAATTCAAGAAATATACTTTTACTGTTTACAAATTGCTTTTACAAATATTATACTTTAATTAATAGTTATTTCCAAATCATGTTTTAACAATTTCGAAACAATTTTACCAATAGTTTTGTTTGGAAATAACTAAAACATTTATTATTAAAGTTTAATAAAAAATCATGTATTTACAAACTTTTGTATCTTCAACAAATTTAATAACTTTTGTATAGTTTAATAGTTATTTTTTTTAATAACTATATTACATTCACTAAATATTTATTAAACTCCCAAAATATTCATAAACACTTCCCAAACAACTTCATTAACATTTCTGTTTGAAATAATTTGAAAAAATTTTATTTTATGAAAATTATGCCCCCATTTCTTGTTTCTTTCAAAATGTTAAATAATTTCCTTGATAAAATATTACGAATATTATTCATACAAAATCCTGCGGCTGGCCACAATTGAGTGGCTGCCCTGAGGGCATAAATCAGTTGAGAAAACGACTATTTAAAAGCGATTCTATATCTAAATACTATATTAGTGTTCCACCTATATTTAGCGTAAACAAATGGCAGACGCAAATTGCTGAACGCATAAATCTTGAGTAAATAATTTTCACCAACCGCCGCCGTCGGCATTGGCAAAGCCGGAAAATGACAAAGTTTATTTGGCGGTTTTTCTCTGTGCCGTGCGGTGGCCGCGGGACTTACTCTATATATATTTAATATCTATATATTTATATATATACGAATATATATATATGTGCACATTTTTTCGTGCTTGCGGATCCACGCAGATGGGCGGTTTTCTGTGGTTGTGCCAGAAGTTTATGTATTTATTTATCATTGAAATTTAGTGGCCAAAAGCGAATGACAGGAATATAAATTTTGGCAAGGAAATGGGTGTGAATATACATATAAGGAGATTAATGAGCAGCAGATGGAGCATTGTCTCAAGGCGTGTTTTTTTTATATATGTAAATATATTGGCATATGGGAAACTATGATTAAATAATTAAGTTTGAGATTTCTATTTTAAAGAGAGAGCCAAAAATATTGCGATACAATACGATTTGAGGTCATAATTGCAAGGATTTAGCATTGAGTATTAACACCATCAGCATTTAGGAATAAGTGTTCCATTATTCAAATATGGGATTAAGGAAGAGAGAAAACTATGGTAACACTCACAACTGATCAAGGCCAAAAAGCACATTGCAGATATTAAGAACTTTATCCGAAGTCTTGAAAAATAAAAGTAATCTTCATAAAACAACATAAAAAGTGTTTGATTTCCCAATTCTTACTTTAATTTTTTCTTATTCATTTTTTAAAATTAATTTTAAAATACATTAATTTACATTTCATTGCTACTTTACTACAATATATTCTTAGTTATTACAAACTGGAGTGCCTTGTTTTTATGCAAATCTCCAACACATTAATCCGTGAATAAATACACATTAGTTTGGCGAAAACACACACACATATTCTCACATAAATAATTTTTCAAAAATAAAGAAGGGTGCATTTCTCCCCTCGGTTCTCCGGGGAATCGAAATGAATGCGGGACGCGAAAACCATTTTGGCCAAAGAATGCAACCCGCAGATTGCCAACCCCGTCACCCTCCGGTCCCTCTAGCTGCCAGCCCCTCCCCCTTATTCCGCCATTTTGGACACTCACCCCCTCCCCCGAGAGAGAGATATATATGTATATAAATAGGAAACAAGAAACAAGAAAAGCCAGCTCTATGCCTCGATGTTGCATTTGGAGAGTCCTCAAGTGGAAACCCCACCCCTTGCCGCTCGTAACAAGCATAAACCACCGCTCACTCTCCCTCAATGTGTGTGTGTTGTGTGTTTTATTTTATTTTATTTTACTTTTTTTTTTTTTTTTTTTTT